>BGPR01003754.1:83628-106111 GCA_013235015.1 Araneus ventricosus | reverse complement strand
ATATTTCTCGACCAAGAGTCTATTCAAAGGTATAATAAAATAATTTTTCTCCATTCTGTTGAATGAAAGTCTTTTATTTGAAATAAATTTTGACGTATAAATCAATTTTTTGAAAAATATCTTTCTATATCAATAAATATGTTTACTCATTTTAACCAATAAATTCACATTAAAATTGATATATAATAACTCCACCTGTCAAACTTAAGCTTGTAGAATTGCTTTTTTTTATTATTTTTTGAGAATATTTGTATTATATAGTTGACCATGTATCTTTTAACGCATATATGTGCAACTTCATGGTTCCTAATTGAAATTTCAAATTAGGGCGCGATGTACTGTAAGATTTTGACTTTCTGCTTCTACAACAATTTTATTTACGGGTGCAGTGAGTGACAAAAAAAATTATCACGCTTCTGCTTTTTATGCGAAATATCATTTGCTATAAATTTAAGAAAGGCAATCTTATTAAAAAGGGATATAATTTGTTTAAGAAATGTTTTTATATTCAAACAAACGCTTATTAATTCGGATATGTTAATAATTTAGGATTCTGCATTTTTAGGCCAAGACAATATATTATCACTGTATTTGCCATAATATTTGAATAAGTATTAAATAAAAATTTTATGCAGTAAAGAAGAAGAGAAAATAAAAAAAAAATTAAGATTAAATATATGCATACATAGAAGAATATATCCATATTTTATTAGCTTGAGTGTCCTTTTGCACTGAGCAAAAAGTTTTCACAATAAAGTAATAAAAATTAACTATTTGATGCATTCAGCATCAGCTTAAAAGGCATTTAAGACGGAAAAAATTACTTACTGATCATTATTATTTTATTTTATTTATTTATTTTTGACTTATTACTATTTTTCTCCAGGACCCACTCAAAGGCTGTAGAAGATCAGAAAGAATTTAGTGAAACTTTTGTTTCTGGTCAAATTTCCCGACATTTCAAGATTTCCTCGGATCTGCCTAACCTTTGTACTGAAGTTTCCAAAGAATTGAAAGATAATATTCCACCAAACGAACTTTTTTTGTGTAATATGACTCACGTAATCGAACAAGCTAAAGCACTCGAAGCACACCAATATAACTGCAGTTTTGGAGGGAAATTAATATTTCAAAAAATTATTCGTTGTGGTCTTCATATTGTATTTCATTATGTTTGCAGTAACGTTTTGTGCCGGGTGAAAGCAACAGTATCATCTGATACAGAGATGAAAATTCTAAATCAGCTTGCAGTCCTCGGCACATTAGCAACAGTAAGTGGATTTTCCTAAGAAGAAGAGAAGTTCAGTGTCATGAACGTTCAGTACATGTCAAAGGAAAAATTCGCCTGCTCCGAAAAAATAGCACCTGGAATAGTTGATAACTGCGCTAAAAAAAATACTTGAAGTTATTAATGAAGAAAAAAAGATTAGCACAGATCAGAGGAGACGTAGATGCTGACGGATTCCATTGCATCACTGTGATTGTTGATGGTGGCTGGTGCAAGCGGGCTATGGGCATGGATACAATGCTTCCAGCGGAGTGTCCGTAATCATAGGTATGGGCTAACGCAAAAAATTTTGTTCATTGCAGTTCGCAACAAGGTATGTCTCATCTGCTTTTCTATATCTAAAGGAAGAACAAAAGAAAGAAAGCATGCTTGTTGGAAAAATTGGAATGGACCATCAACAGCTATGGAAAGCGACGCTATTGTAGAAGGTCTACTTTATTTGGAGAGCACACATGGTATTCGTTGCACTCGAATGATAGGAGACGGTGATTCCAATACCATCATTAAATGCAAAGAAAGAGTTTCGTATGGAGGAAGAATATTGAAAGTAGAGTGCGCAAATTATGCAGTTCGAAGATACGGAAGAGCCCTTCAAAAAATTCAACTTAATGCTGCACGCTTTAAAGGAGTTGAAGGGATACGAGGGCGCAAAATGTTAAGACAGCGAATAATGCGACTTATTAAAGGTGCAAGAAATGTCATTAAAATGAATTCTGTCAAAATCCATAATGAACCTCAGAAAAAAGTAGTTTTAAATTTAATTGAAGATTTGAGAAACGTACCAAATCATGTATTTGGGGATCATTATAAGTGCAAAGAGACTTGTAGAAGAAAAAAATTGGAACCTGGTGAAATTGTGCATCCTTTGATGCGTTCTGGTTTAATACATGCCATAGATTCTAAAATTGGAAGGATATTAGTGGCTTGTAGTAATACGCTTATTTGGAATGCGACAAATAACCCTGCCGAGAACTACATGAGCCAAATTTGCAAGGTATCTGGTGGTAAAAGGATTGACTTTTCTAAGTCTAGTGGTTTCAGTCATCGTAGCACTATTGCTGTTTTAGCATTTCAAAGTCCAGCGCAGCAATGGTATAAAGAATATCACAAGTCGTTAACCAAGAAAAGCCCCGCTACTTCATTAAAAAAATTTTTAGCCGTTAGAAGAAATACATATTTAAGGCGTTTAAAAAGAAGAAAATTGTTTCAAAATGAAAAATTTAAACCGAGAAAAAATTCAAAAGTTCCCGCTGAAGGCGACTGTAATTACAGTAGTTATGCTGAGAAGCCAGATTTGCCGAAGGAAATGTTCGACATTCTAGTCCAAAATCACTTTTCCAGGTTAAAAGAGGGTAGTCATTTAGTGAGCGTTGGAGGCAAGAAAGGGCGTTAAGAATATCTTCATCTATTTTCAAGGATATAGCATGTAGAAGATCTTCAACTCCATGCAGTAAATTGGTGAAACGCATTGTCTATAGAACAATGTGTCAACCCTGGCAATGAAATATGGCTTGGCTAATGAAGGAAATGCTTTGAAACACTATGAAGAAGATCATTGCATTCAGGTTCAGTCATGTGGGTTATTTGTCCATCCGAATAAACCTTTCTTGTGCTCTTCGCCTGATAGATTGATTGGAGCCGATGGTGTTTTGGAAATCAAATGCCCTTACTCGGGAATATTCTCAACAAATCTTGCCGAGGTTATAACCAATGGAAAATATAAATTCGGCTTGAAAATTTCAAATAAAGGCGAAATTTACCTTCCCGAAAGCCATAAATTTTATTATCAAATCCAGGGGCAATTGTTTATTTCAAATAGGAAATAGTGCGATTTATATGTGTGGTGTGAAAGGGATGCATTTATACTGCGGATCTACCGAAATGAACAATTTTGGACAAATTTGCTTCCAAAGTTAGAAAATTTTTACTTGCAATGCGTCCTCCCAGAAATCATTGACGGTAGATCACCGAGAAACCTGCCTATACGTGAACCACTGTTAGTTAAAAAAAAGTATAAAAAAGAAGTGGAAATTGATGGCAGATGATCTGAAGAAATCATAAAACATGCATTAACGTGTATGACGGATTTTGTGTTAATTATTTTTAAATAAGCATATATTTTATGCATCTTTTTATTAATCTTATTATTACATATATTTTCCATTAATATTTATACAAGTACCTTCTTTTGTCTAAATCTTTTATGTCTTTTTCTTTAGCAATGCTAAAAACGATTATGTTTCGTAAAATATGTTTTTGTTAGATTTATAATGATTACGAATACTTATTATCATGTCTTTTCATCATGTATGATCACTTTTTCAAAGCGTTATTCTATTCTTATGCAATAAAATTGAGCGTTTCAAAAGAATCATGTTAGCTTTTATCATTTTTAACATAAGTTCATTTTCAGATAATTTTTTTAAAGTTAGTAATTAAATCAACACATTTTTAATTATGAAATTCTTGTAATATTCTCATTTTGAACCGTGGTCAGATGACGAGTGTGACTGCAGCGTCGGCACACCCTCTCCAGCATTCCTCACCACATCAAGGGGAGGACGTATGACCAGGCCCCCCAATGGAAGCAACAGAGGGTGAAGTAATTCTGAAATTTGAAGCGAATCGAGAAGTTAGACCATTTAAACTGCATCGAAAATTTAGAATTTATATAATCTTATGAAATCTTTTTATTAATTATCAAATCAACGCAATTTAATTATGGAATTCTTGTAATATTCTCATTTACTTGTTATAAAACTCCACTAGGCAATTTTATGAAAAAAACTTACTGAATTGTGCTTAAACTTTTACATAATGTAGTTAATTAATGTAATGTAGCAACAGAAGTTAGAAAAAAAAAATTGAAAATCGGAATTGTAGTTTTGTGACTAGTGAGTCGCAAAGTTGGGCAAAAATACGCATGAATTGGTGATGCCATCCTCTATATCTCGGTAACTACATATGTTGAAAACATAACTACGGTCTTATTTTAGATCGATGAAGAGTTTCATATAGTTAAAAATGTTCCAATTATTGTCATGGGTGACTTTAATGTAGATGTCAAAAGGAATGAGAAAGCGTTCGGTTTCATGAAGAAGCATTTAGATTTGAACATGGTGCCAACAAATTATCCTAGTATTCTGGGAAATTCATATATTGATTCAACTTTTACAAGAAACATTAGTCCCGAATTCTTAAGCAACAAAAGAGGCACGCGAGTAAAGTAGTCCTCCGCCTTTAACATCAGCGGTTGTTTGAAAAAAACCGTCTCTTGTCATTTTTTTTTTTGTCCCGACTTGAAAACACTTCTTGTTTTTTACTTATCCGTAATCAACAATATAAATAGAAACTTAAGTAGATTTAATTTTATTAAAAATAACTTCTGAAAATCCTTTATCTCAGATTTTAATTCGTATGAAACATGCCACTCCAGTTTTGCAAATATGGATGAATCTGTCTAAAAAAATTAGTGGAAAAATATATTGTTTATATATTTTCGCCTTCATTCTGAAATTTTTTTCTGTATTTATACTGGCGGGAACCTTATGTTTTAGATACTTAAGCTATGACCCGGAGACAAAAAATAATTAAATAAATAAAGCACTTTTAGCAACTTTTGAAATAAAAAATTAAAAAAATATTTTGATGGAATAAAGTTGGATGATGTGTGGCTAAGAATATATAACCATGAGCTGTGTAAGTGTTTGAACTATACTGATGTAATTAAATTTATAAAATTATATAGAGTAGGATGGGCAGCCCATATTATTCGTATGCCAGATAAGTGCACACCTAAAAAGTTCTTTATTTCAAAACCAATAGATAAGCGTCATACGTCATTTCTAGCTACGCGCCTTATAGACGTGAAACTTTCCTCCACCTCTCCAACATCTAAATTATTTAGGGTTGAAGTTAAAAAAATATATTCTCTGTAGTCAAAATAATCTTTTTTAAAATTAGGAAAACATATTAGAATATGATAACTTTTGATTTCACCTTCATCGCATTGATTAATATCATAATTAATGACTAATATTATAATTAATAAAAAACTTTGCAATATGGAAGTTACTCCAAAATGTTCATATAGAGATATAAGTGCTTTCGCAAAATATTACAAAAGAAAATTGTGATACTATATTAGCATGAACTTAAAATTTTAATGGAATAATTCTCTAACACATTGTCAAGTATTCTATAAGTTATATAAGTTTCGTATTATTTCGTGGAAAAATTTTTATATTATAGGCAAAAAAAAAAAAAAAAAAAAAAAATTGCGAAAAATATGGGATTTTTAAAGAAAAGCCATTAGTTAGCAAGTTTATTTACCAGAATAAACTTGCTATTTTTACAAAATTCCATGTAAGCAATGTGCATAGCAAATAAAACCATTGAAAAAATTTGTGGACCATTATCAGCCTTCTGTGGAACGGTGTGAGCCCAGATTTTTTTCGATTTCATCAATTTCCAGTGGCGGCAATCGCTCCACTGCTTTTGTAGGAAAAAATTAAATTTTTATATAATTTTCCCTGCCTAAAGCTAGGAATTACAAAAAAGCAATAGTGTTCGGAAAAACTAGCTAATTTTTTAAATAAATTTTTAAATTTTTCTGTCTACCCCTATACTCCCGGGTATTTTAGATGTCTATAAATCTTTTGCCGCCTCATGCTTTCCACTCATTCGACACCGCTGTCAATTTCCGCTCTGTAAGGTAAGGTATCCGACTGGCTTAAAATCGTCGTTTTTGATGAAATTATCAAAAAAATACAAGGAAGGCTAATATTATTGATTTAAATTTTAATTCAGTACATTGTCATTCTAGAAGCATAAAATACTGTTATCGAAACATTATTTGTTCAGGATTTTCAGATAGGGAAAAAGAAAAGGCAATCATCAAGGAATATGCGGTGTTTTTTTTTCACTAAGATGGACTGAAAAACTAGCTGGAGAAAAATTTCTCAAGCAATTTTCTGACAGAACGGGAATTTGACTGACCTTCTCTCAAACCAGAGCCCGACCCTTTTGCCGTACCCTAAGGCGACTTCAACATAATTCCAGGGAGTACCCGCCCCCGCAGGGGGTTACCTGCTGTCGTGATAGATTGGTGGTGCATGATGGTCGGTAGTGTGTCCTAAGGCGAAGGGGTTCTCCTCTTTTTGTAATGTGAAACTCTTTTTGTAATGTGAAGGAACTGTCCTTGCGGGTTTTTTATGAGAGTAGGGAACCCTTGAGTTCTTTTCACGTGCAAGAAAGTACCATTTATTTCCTTCTTGGCAAAAAGGCTAAAAATTTGATGAAAAAGATGACGTCACAGCCTAGTAAACTTCAGCGCCATCTCTTGGGAAAAGGCATTTTTAAAATTGTACGAAACAAGCCATAATCTCCTAATTAGATTCCACCACCAATTTGATATTAGCCGCCTTCGTCGACCATCTTGTTCGCCGAGAATATAATTTCAAAGGAATCTCTTATGCGTAATTTTATATTCCTGGTTCCCTTAAAAAAGTAATTGTTAACTTCAAATTGCGATAGACATTTAACCCGCGTTCTTTTCGTATCCGACTTTACTTTCTTATTCCTTATAAACAAAACAGCTGTCTTAATCGTATTACAAACTACATTACTCTTTTTTGAGTCTTTTACTTACTTCTGTAAGCCTTGTGTTGTATTTTTTGGTGCACAAGGAGTTTTTTTCTCTTTCTCTCAAAAAAAAAAAAAAAACATTGCTGATGGCCTGTAAAAATTATTGATCTGCATTTTATGTCAACATTTTAATCAGTTATTTTGTGTAAAACATTTAGAAATTAATTACATTTGAATAATTTTTTCTGCATTACGCAAGAAGTGTACAAAAAAATCTGGACGGAAATTAATCAATTGTAATGAATTTGAAATATCACCTTTATCTTTATCATTAAAAGGTTTTATACTTATTCAGAAAAAAATTCATGTTCCTTCAACTGCTATTTTCCTATTGATTGCGAGATGAGCTTCATAAATCCTTTCATTGTTGACAAATGACCGCTAAGAGGCGTCCGCCCGGGGCCCCCCCCCCCCGCCCTACCTTTGGTCGAAAAGAGAAACGGTCTCCTTGAACGACCTTGACCGCAGTTAATGGCAGTTCAAAACCTTGTAAAATTAAAAGTAGCTATCGCACAGTACTCATACTAATATCATTGGAAAGATAATTGTTTGCACATTAAAGTGGTATAAAAATCATTTTCATACAATAGTTCCTTCGGGACTTATTCACGAAAATGTGGCCGAAAACATTCAAATTTTGCTTAATTTTTAAATAATTAAAATTTGAATAAAAAATTGAAAAAAATGGCTCCGACGTGCACATTCCCACCCTCCAAAGTATACCTGTACCAAATTTGGTAGCTCTACGTTCAACGGTCTGTTCTGAAGACCGCCAAAAGACACACACACAGACTTTTTCTTTTATTATTAGTAGAGACTAGCCGCCTACGGCGACCAGCTGGTTCGCTAGTCTTTGATTAATAGAAATAACGCAATTAAGGCTGACATTTTCAACATTTCAATTTTTGTAAGCTGAAAGCAATAATTGCAATAAGGACAAAGAAATGAATTTAAAAACACAAACAGTGAACAGGTTAGTTAGTATAACTGAATTTTAATTCTTTATACATAAAACGAAAATGTACAGGATGTTTTTGCATATAATGAACTTTGAGTTAATCCCTTATATTTAAGTGTTAAAAAATGATAAGTGAAAAAATTCTTTAAAAAATGGAAAAGATAATAAGTAATGAAAAATTTGAAGTACAATAATTAAATTTATCAGCTAAAAATAATTTACATATTAAAACTAATTAAAACTCAAAATAACTAAATAAAGTTTTCTCTGTGAAAAAAGAGAGAATTGACTACATTTTGCTAAGCGCAAAACTAAATTAATGATAACCATTTAAATATAGTCACTAAAACATCCATTTATAAATTTAAAAAATTATTGAATTGAAATGCATGAAAAAAATATCAAATCTTGAATAATTATTCTGTGCATAACAAAACAACAAACTATTCTAAAGCTATCAATTTACGCTTAATTAATCGCCGATAGAAACATTGTGTAAAAAATTTTGTAAAATTTGAGAAAAATTTAGATGAAAATATTCTAAAGCTATCTATTAGGCTTAATTAATCGCCGATAATAACATTGTGGAAAAAATTTTGTAAAATTTGAGAAAAATTTAGATGAGGAGAGAATTTTAAACTTAACAAAAATGTTTAAAAATTACTGAGAAAATAGTATTAAATAAAATAAGGAAAAGCTAAATGACAGTATTGGAAGAATTAAAATCTAATATTTCCTTTTAGGTATGCAAAAAAGAGGGGAAAAGATGAAATATTTGTTGACACTGACGAAGGCAAAATCCACGCGCGGACCGAAATCGAGGTGGAATGATAGAGGACATCAGATATGCTACCGCTACGCTACGGTGTCCGTGGGAGGGAATGTTTGAATCAGTTGTAATGGAGTACAGGCAAATAATAATAATAATAATAATAATAAATTGGAGAGCGGGTTAAAGAATGCTTAAAAGAGGGGAATTACTTATATAAAGTTTATCTGGAGCGCCTACAATTTACATGAAGTGATTTTTACTATTAGGGAGATTTTCAAAGAATTTTTTTGGCTGATTTTAGATTTAGAATAAACTCCTTAAGGCTAGGAGCTTAAGCGCATTTCTCAGATGAAAATGTGGAACGCTTCACCATTTTGCGTGGCATCCTTCGAAAGGGGCCATGCTAATCTTCTTTGCCCCATTTCTTGGAATATGAACCGTCAGGCCAGGACGCGGCGAAGGGGGGGGGGGTAGTGAGTCACCTCCCGATTTCTCGCGCGAGTCGGCAAATTGACTAAATGAGTCGGCAAATTTTGAAAAAGCAACCGAACGTATTATTTTATTCTGCGTATCCATAACATTTGCAGAATTATTTATTGAAACGCTGAAAAAAACAAAGTGAACTTTTATTTACTAAGTTGGTTTTTAAATTCTCTTGCAGACCATTGTTGTCACCGATAGGGAGCCGTTCCGACTCCGAGTTCAGGGGTATGCGTGGCGTGACTATTGTTAACTGACAGGATTTCGGGCAAACTTTCCCTTCTGTAGTAAAATAAATAAAGATAAATTCTCAGAGCAACGAAAGAAATGAGATGCCACTGTTTTGTAGATCCCGAAATTTTCCGTTACCCATCTGCGCGGCAGTGTTCTTCTCTAGACTTTCTAGTGTACTCCCTAATAAAAGTGTCATCCCCCTGTTTGGTCCCCCGGTCAAGTCCTTGGACAGAAGGCCGAAACTGCCAAGTTTTATTACCCTGAATCGGAGACCACGGCAAGTCGATATTGCCGAGAAAATGACGACACACCGAAATCGGTATGTGTTTACAGACGGACGAAGCGACGCGACAAACATATATAATTCCAGAAAATGGTTTTTTTCGTATTCGGGTACTCTAATGTAGAAAATCATCAAAATCTCGATGTCGAATTTTTTGGCGTTTATAATTTTTTTTTTATTTCGCATGTCAGAAAGTAAAGAGTTTTTAATGCAAATATCCTCATCTATCTTAAGTCTTTATTACTTTTTTTCTTCAGATGAGTTAAAAGAGAAAATATCAATACTACGTTTTCTTAATATCTTAGAATTTAAAAAATAACATAAATTCGATAGAAGAATTGAGTAACAATCAAAAAATGAAAAGACAGTTTAAATTTTAATGTTTACTGTGGGCTTATTTTGCATAATTATTGTTATATTTTTAAGTATAAGAAAACATTTATGAAAATTTTTCCACGACATAAAAAAGAAATAAATAATTATTTAAATTTTTTATAATATTGATTTAAGAAACTTTGAGAGATGCTAACAATTTTTTAATAGCATTCATTTAGTATGTTAGCTTTCATCATATATTTATAAAAAAATATTTTATATAAAAATTTTGTTAATTTGATATACAAGCCATAATGATTCGATTTATTATACAACAGGAGACAAATATTAACTCGGTGTGAAATATATTTTAACCTTTCCTTGCTAAGCTTATATGAATGAATGGATTTCTTTTCTCTCCAACTTTACTATAAATTTTTTTTCTATTATCGATTTTTTAATACAGAAAGAAACTTGACTAGCAGTAACATTCAGTGATTGCATTGAAACATCTTCAATCCTGAAAGTGTAAAATTTAGCCTCTTAAAATATGCAAATTTGTTGACTGCTAATAATAATTACATTATTCAAATGCTAAACTGTTTCAGGAATTTTAAGAAATGTCACGATCTTATGCGGCTGACCTCAGCAACAAACTATTGTTAAAAATAAAGTTTGGGAACTTTTTATATTCCTTTTTCTCTATTAAAAATGTGCATTCCCTAGATTTCAAAAGAAAATATGGTCATAAAAAAGCTTCTTTAAAAATGAAAAGTTAAATATTTTTGAAGAAATACGTATGAGGAGCTTTCTGACAAAAGTGAACATATACGCTTTTTTCTAAAAAGCGTTTTGTTACAATTTTCTCATCTGAGTACCCAACTGTACGAGGGTGTAGTATCATTCAATTCTGTCTCATAACTTATTTTTTCCCCTTTGTAAAATTACCCAAAGTTCCTAATTCTTTAGCAAAACTAAAAATATCCACTTCTAAAACCAACTTTGTAAAATGGATATGTTCACTTTTGATTTTTTTAAAAAAATTCTCATATATTTTTAATCTTTCTGTAACATCTTTATTTATTTTTTTTTTGTGCGTCGGTTTGTTTAATGCTAGAAAAATATATCTAGCTCTCATTTTGGGGGGCGTTCTTTCTCTTATGTAAAATGTTAGCATTTCTCTTCCAAAATCTTGATAATTATGCCCAGAGACATTGAAATATACCACATAAGGAAACAAATACACAAAATAATCTCTTTTCCAACCCTGGAAGCTTTTACGAGCAGGACAGTTTAAGAATCCTGTAATTTCATGGTGTCTTCGGATTGCACCATTCGTGAAAAAAAAGGGGTGGAAGTAGATTGACAGATTTATGATCGGGAGAATGCAGTTGTTTTTACATCACAAAACCCCCTAACTTCTTATTGGGCGGGAAACTCGAATGGACATTATCCTGAATAGTAGTAAAGTTAAAGACAACATAAAGAAATCTCAATCCAGAAAGCGGAGTGTAGCTGTTGAAGTACAGTGCGACTTTTATACACCAAACCTGCTTTACTATAGGTGAATTAAATCATTATTATTACTGTGGAACTTGGTTAATTCAAACATTTTTTATCCGAATTCGTAAGTAATTCGATTTTTTCTCTATTCTTAAAATTTCTATACGCATAATGCCTAAATATAATCTGTAATTCGAATTTATTTTGATAACTTAAATGTCAAGAATAAAAATTTTAAATTCTTTTTTATTTCTAAATTGCTTTCGTCCTTACTTTGTATGCTCATCGATCGTGAATAAATAACTTTTTAAGGTTCTTTATTGACTCTAGAATCCAATCAATGTATCCAATCAAAACAGCAATTAAATATTTCTCAATTTTTGAATTATTTTAAATTTAAGCTTTAAGTAATTTTATTAACATTATTTTTAAAAAAATCAATAAATATTATTACTTTGTTAATTAAAATTTCACACTGTTTATTTATTTATTATGTATTCTTTATTAAAGGTGTTAAATTTTAAAAATAGATTTTTTTTGCCTTTTTTAATTAAAATTGCCGTTTTCTCATGCTGTATTCACTTTTACACAAAGATTTTCTAAATTAAATTCGAATTAGTCAAGTTGCACTGCTTTTCATTATTTTACATTGCTTTTTGTTGCATTAATTATTTGTTTACTTAACATGATTTGTTTTAATAGATCTAAAAAAATTCTGCAAATTTATGCATATATATTACCAGCGGATGTTTGCGATTTTTCAAGTACTCGGATGAGGAATAAAAGAACCTTTTCAGTTCGAATGTCGTGTATATAATAGTAATAAACGGAAATTGAGATTGAGTTGAAATTCGAAAAAGGGTTTTTTTTTTTCTTTTTTTTTTTTTTACATCGAGATTAGTGATATAACGAATACAATACCTACTCTGTAACAAACTTTTCACTTTTGATTCTAAATAAAATAATTCTCAAATTTTAAATATAAAAAATTAAAGATTAATCAAATTGATATTTTTATTGTTTGCATATTTAAAAAAATTAACAATTTGATGTGTTTTTTTCATAATATTTTAAATACCTGAATTACAATAATGAGTTCAGTAATAAGAAATGACCAATGGAGGGAGCTTTTAGCTTTGTGATTTTTTTTTATTTCCCACATCTATGAATGAAATTTTAGTGGCATGATATGTTAAGCGCCCAAGGATTGATTATTATTCGTATTATTTAAATATTATATGTATGTATATTATTTATGTATCGGAATGTATTATTTGATTAATTGAATTTAATGATGGTAAGAAATAAAATTCAGTTTAAAGTAATTATAGTGATAAAGAAATAATTTATATTAATAAAATTGTACTGCATTTTTGATATGTTCTTTTGATTATATTGGACAAATCAGGCTATATGTAGATTCCGAAAGTTTTAAGGTGAGAGTGCTTCTAAATAGAACTTTGCTCTGTGACTGTTCTTATACTAGGGTCATGCACTGGAATCTCTCTTGCGGCTTCGCTAATATCTATTATCCATTTTGTTCAAATATTTTATGGCTATATCTCTGATTGCTATAAAGGTTTAAAAATATTTTTAACGTAATTTCTAACAATACTTTTTATTCTTATAGAAATAAATTCAAGCCAAATTACTGTTTCGGGCGCGGGCTTTTGCCAGTGTTAAAATTAATATAAGAAAATATTGCTTTCTTTGGTCATAAACAACAAAGGAGACTTTACACTTCCGGTTTCCTGTTGTGGTAGCATTTGCAGCTTTTAATGCGGTTACACAGTGATCCAATGACGTTAGTGAATTATTCTCTCGATGTTTTGTTTAACTTTCACAGTGAGGTATTACAGAATATCCATCTGTAGATACGGTAATGGGCATTAACAAGGGACATCATATACTGTAGAGCTCTTCAACATCTTAGAATTGTCAGGGCACCTTCCGACAAGCCGAGATTGAATGCCGGTGTGCCAGTACTACTAATACGCAACCTCGATATACCTAGACTGTGCAATGACACACGGTTAAAAATTACACACCTAGGTCCAACCGTCATGAAAGCTACTGTTACGACAGATATAGGGAGAAGAGAGAGTATTTTAATTCCACGCCTTCCGATAACACCGAAGGATTTATCCTCTCAGTTCAGAAGGCAACAAATCCCTTTAAAAATATCATTTGCCAGGCTCAGGGCCAGATACTGAAAGTGGCAGGCGTACATTTGGAAAAACCATATTTTTCGCATGGATGGGTCATATGTGGCGTGTTCACGTGTGTCCAGCCCACACAAGCTCTACATGCGTGCAAATAACGTGGTATACAAAAGTATATTAGAATAGATAAACAATTTACATAACTATATCAGCACACATGTACAGCACACTCCTGTCAGCCGTCCAATTAAGTATTATCAACTGTCAGAACTTTTACTTTCCCCTTTCAAAATGCAACAAAACATTTACATTCGTGAATTAAAAAAAAAAAAGAATAATTCAAATTCTTCGCGCACGAAGTCGCGGGTAACAGCTAGTTTTAAATAAATCCCAAATGGTTTTGCGTTTCAGATCTTTACGAATAATTTTAGTTTCTGAGGACATTTGTGACATCTTTCTTGTAGTGCTCACATTTTTTCTGATGAGTTGAACCCACACACATACATTGGGAAAGCACAGCTAATCAATGGTTGCAAAAGTGATTTATAGAGGACGAGTTTATTTTCCATCGAGAGTTAGGACTTCCTAGCGAGGAGGGAATAAGATCGTGCCTTTGCTAAGCTAAATTTTGTCTTTATTTTTTCAATGTGATTTTTGAAGGCATGTTTTTTGTCTTTGTTTGAAACGTTGGATATTTCGTGTCCTCATCATTGAAAATGATATTATGCATCACAGCAGGAACATGTATATATATTAGGCACTATAAAAATATTTGTCTTTTAAGTCTGCAAAGTTCATCATGAGATTCGGCATTTTTTGGATCTCAGACCCCCCAGATGTGAGACGCTCGCCACGTCCCTGGCCGAAGCGATTACAACAATAATAATTTTGTTTTGAAGATACTCGCGGCCATTACAGCTGCTACGCCCCGCCTCTCCTACGTCAATTTCTACTCTCGCAATCAGAGACGTTAAAGTTCCGACGACTTTAAAAATTTATAAAAAATAGATAAAATTTTCTACAATAATAAAACTCGTATCATTGGGAAGATAATGTTTTGCTCTTTAAAATGACATGAAAAATTTCTTTGTCAATCGATTCATTCAGAAGTTATTGGCAAAAAACGACGAAATTTGGTTTAATTTTTAAATAATTTAAATTTGAATTAAATTTTTTAAAAAACGGCTCCGAGGTGCACATCTTCAGCATTCAAAGTATATCTGAGCCAAATTTGGTAGCTCTATGTTCTACTGTCTGTTCTGTACACCGCCAACAGACACACAGACAGACAGACAGACATTCATCTTTATTAATATTAGACATTAGAGATAGAGATATTTTTTATTATTTCAATATATTTCAGATGGTAAAGGATATTTGAAACATTTAAGAGTGACCAGGTGATTTGTGTATTTAAAATTAATTGTTATGTTGACTTAATTACGGATTTAAATAGCGTACGGTCACAAAAGAGCCTAACTTATGACATGCGATGCTGACCAAGAAGGGGTGAATACCTGAAATTTAACTCTAGATAAGGGACTTATTGGCGGGAAACATTCATAAACATTCCTTTTCCTAAACTATTGTTAAGGAAAGTGTACCTTGAAACACGGGTTTTTCATCTGTGTAAATAATTAGTTTAATTATTTATAAAGATGTAGCAAAAAAATGCTTAATTATTACTCAGCATTTGTTAAGTTTTAAATAAAATGAAATTAGGCACATAATAATGTATCAGTGTTATAGACCAAAATCACTGTCTGAAATCTGTCTTGAGGCCGCGGTGGCCAGTGGTAAGGCCCCAGCTTCGGGGCCGGAGGGCTCCAAGTTCGAAAACTGAATCCACCGAAGAACTGCTGTGTAAGGGGGTCTGGTGCACGGTAAATCTGTCGTGGCCAAACGTCCTCCCGCTAGTGTGGTGCGGAAGTTTGGAGAGAGGGCGCGAGCTCAGGTATCGTCCTCGTCTTCTGACTGCGGTTCAAAAGGACGAGGTCCGTCCCAAAATAGCCCTCGTGTTGCTTCAGAACGAGACGTTAATATAAGTAAACTAAATTGAAAAGTGTCTTTAAATCTTCTCGCTTACAGTGGCTCTCCAAAATGATCGGACACTTCAGGAAAGTTTTTTTTTTTTTTTTTAAGTCTTGCAGCTACTACTGAATTCAACAAAATGTGTTCAATAATTTTTCGTATCATCTCAATCTGATTCTGAATAAAATCACAAAGTTTCGGATAAATTCTTCAGAAAATGTTATCGCAAGTCTTTGTTTATTTTTGCGTAGTGATAGCATTTTAAATGTCGTTTGGGTTTCTTCTTTGCTCGTATATTTCTCAAAAATATTCGGCAAATTTGACTCGTAAGCATAAAGAAACAACTAAAGATGATCGAAACCTGATAATTTTTCAATATAAAAATGGTAAATCAGCCCAAAATGTTGCTAAATAAGTAAATTTATCCCATTTTACTGTTTTTCTGTAACAAAATGCTTTGAAAGGAAAATCGAATCGGAAACTAGACAAGAAGTTGTCGTCCGGAAAGGTAATTCGATCCGATCAAAGATTTATTCTGAGAAAAGCTGGGAAGAATCCACTGTTTAGTGCTGTAAAATTTTCTACATAATTTAGTGAACAATTTTCGATTTCAATTTCACCAGAAATTGTTCGAGTAATGCTCAGATCAGCTGGCGCACTTGGAAGTTTAGTCAGAGGAAAATGTTTTGTGAGTGAGAAGAATTGAAAGATAAGAATACCCTCACGAAATCAATGATAAATAATCCCGCGTCTTATTAGAATAAAGTCCTGTTTGCAAATTAAAGAATATTTAACATTTTTGGTTGCAACGAGGTGTAATAGTGAGTAGAAGAAAAAATGGGAAACTTAATGCTATAAACTTAGTTGGAACAGTAAAGCCTGATATTGGAGGCGTTTATGTGTGAGGGAGCATTTCAGCACCAAGACCAGATAATTTGGTGTTTATTCACCGTATAATGGATCATTGTCTTTATTTAAATATTTTAAAGATAATTCAAAATTATGAGCCCAAAATTTGGATATCGGCAACAGCTTTATTGTTAAGATAATGATCTTTTGCAGAAAGCTCACAACGTTCGCCTCTAGTGTCTCTACAAATGTCGGAAGTTATGAAAACATTACCCCAATCACCGGATTTAAGTCCAACTGAGCACACTTGATGGTTAGAATCCGAAGATCACAGTATTTAAATCCAACTGAGTACACTTGGTGGTTAGAGTTCGAAGATACATGTCATACATTTCTTCGAAGTTTTGGTGCTCCTTGTGAAGATGGCAAAAGGTAAGAAGTTAACTGATCATGAAAGAGGGCAGATTGGAGCTTTTTCTTCAACAGGTATGAGTAGCCATACTGTTGCGATAAAGATAGGAAGATCAAAGACGGTAGTCAACATTTTTACTTTCTCGTATACGAAGTATACAAAGAGAAAGTATTGTAATCGTCAAAAAATTCGAACTCGAGATTTTAACGAATCTCCACTTAGAAAGTATACGAGAAAGTTTAGGGGAGACCACTCCCGCTGGTTTTAAAATTGAAAGACAATTCTGGTAAAAAAAAATACCGGGAGAAGACCTAAAGCTTTGTCCTCGCGTGTTGAAAGAAGAGCTTGCAGACTTGCATCTACTGGAAAGTAGTCAACCAGGAAACTTATTCAGAAGACAGGTTTAAATGTTTGTCAAAAAACGATGTATGATGCAATTAGAAGGTCTGGAAGTTACATTTATACAAAAAAAATTGGCTAAGCCTCAGTTGCTGCAGAGGCACAAAATAGAGCGTTTGAACTTCAGCCAGCAAGTCATGACTTGGGACAACCAATAGATACAAATAATTTTTTCTGAGGAAAAAAAAAAAAAAAAAAATGGAATTTGGATGGACCAGACGGATGGAAGTACTATTGGCATAATTTAAGAAAAGAAAAGGAAATATTCTCCATCGCCAATTAGGTGGAGGTTCTGTGATGACCTGGGGGTGCTTTGCTTACAATTGTGCGGGTTCAATTGCGTTCGTTTCGTGTAAAATGAATTCACAAGCATACCAAAGGGTCCTCGCAAGTCATCTTTTACCAAATGCTGAATTTCTTGCTAGATAAAATTGGAAATATCAGCAAGACAATGCACCTATCCATTCGAGTAACAGTACAAAAAATTGGTTTCAAGTCAACAATGTTGAAACTTTGAAATGGCCAGCTAAGTCTCCAGATCTCAGCCCAATAGAGAACTTATGGGGTGACATAGCAAGAAGAGGTTATGAAAATGGGAGACATTTTACATCATCAATAGAGCTGAAATGTACTATCGAAGACGAATGTTATAAAACAGACCCCGAATTTTGTCAAAAACTAGTTTCATCCATAAGAACAAGAATACTTGAAGTAATTCGAAGAAATGTCTCCTACACAGGCTTCTAAATGTTTGTATTTTTTTCTTATATGCTATTTTCTATGTTGGCCTTAAAGTTTTTACTCGCGCTTACATATTGATATGTGTGTTCTATACTATTTTCTGATAATAAAATATTTAAAAATGAATTTTGCTGACTTTTTCACTTGTCTTTAAAGTTAATAAATATCACTCAAATGATATTTTAATACTCAGTTTAAGATTTGTCCATTTTCTCCAATTTTTTATTGGCCTTAAAGTTTTCACTCAGACTGTATATTTAGCTAGAATAATTTGTCCTTTAGAACTAATTCTTAATATTTTAAACTCTTTTTGTAACAGTCTTGATCCCTAAAGAGACGTCGTCCTCCCGTTGGTGTGGCATGGAAGTTTGGAGAGGGGGTGCCAGCTCAGGTCTCGTCATCTGACCGCGATTCAAAATTACGAGGTTCGTCTCAAAATAGCCCTCGTGTTTCTTCAAAACGGGACGTAAATATAACAAAAACTAAATAGCTAAAAACCCTAAAGAGACACGATTATGCACACCTTGTGTCCTGAAATTTCGTTATACAACATTTTCACTCTGCATGGAAATCTGTTTTTATTCCTTCAGTATTTTTCCTTTAACATTTATTTATTCCGCGCGTAAGTTGTTTTTCAGGTGTTGTTGTACATCTTTAAGAAACTTTTCTGGGAAATTGCTCGTAATAATTGGTATTTCAGATGTTTGTTTAAATTTCATTTCTGATTGGCTTATATTGATAGAGTCTATTGGATCACTGATCAACTTCAAATGTATATTTATACTGCGGGATCAGTTTTGTATTCTTGGTACTAGTTTGCCTTCTCTTTTTGAAATGTATAAATAGTTTGTTTAAAACATTTTTCCAATAAGAAAATACTTAAATTTTTATTTTATGCAAAGTTTCCTGAAAGAGAGCTGATAATAATGGTTTTTAATGGAAATAACTGATATTTTTTATTATATTAAGTATTAAAACCAATAAATTTAGTTACATGTCTTCTGTAATACGATCACTGCACAGTTATGCATCAGTGCTGCATCGGAATGCAATACTTGCATACTGGGGCTATCTGTGAGTGATCGCAATAGATAAATCACAAGCTACCACAGACTCTTGCTACATGCGATAAACTTGTGACTTATCTATTCTGGAATCATTATAGTATTCTGTGTAAATATTGCATTAAAGATATTGGTAATTAAATTGCATATTAATACGAAACACTTATTTGCGATTTTATCCCGATGTTTTCACGAAAAATCCACTGCGCGGACCCGAACTGCGCCTTTCTTATGTTTAATTTAGAGTAGCTTTTGATGGCGCTATCTGTTGACAGCATATAGAACTACATTTCGCGTAAATGCAGTAAACAATTATTTACTACAAATGCTCATATTTCCCGTAAAATTCAAATTTTTGAATTCAAATTTAAATACAATATTTTTACGTATTTCAAGTACTCTATAAGTTTCGTACAATTTGAAAGAAAACTCTGCATGTTATAATCAAAAAAACGTGCGGAGTTTGAAATTTTCAATTTTATATCGATTTTTACTTATATTCTGATACATATTTTTATTGTCTCACTTTGGGTCCTAGTAATACTCCTGGAGCTCTTTAAAATGACACCAGAATCAACCTCCTAGCTAAACGCGTTTCCAAGCTACACTTATTTATAACTTTATATAAAGGTAATTCATAACAATCTCACGCATGCGCCTACACTGGTAGGATGACGTCACAAACAAAACAAATACTATGCGACAAACTCTTACAGATATAATCTATCCGTTGTGGGGTCAACCATTCTTTTCGCATTATTAATCTCGTAGTTATTAGCGATTCAAATCTGACGGTATTTTCTCACACAAGAAAGTTCGACCGACTATCACTGTAACGAGCGGAAAGACGTTTCCACGTCAAACCAGCGGGAGTGGCCTCCCCTAAACTTTCTCGTATACTTCTCAAAAATCCCCTTCCTTTGTCATTTCCCCTTCCCCCCCTTCGGAAAAATTCGAACCTACTGTAACCCAGAATGCAATGACTATTAGAAGGTTTCTCATTGTAGATTATAGCGATTGTGAAATATTTAGGTGAAGAATCATCTTCAAAGATATGCGTATGTATTAAAATTTGGCAATATTTATTTTCTATCACCCTCTAGCAAGCTCCGCTAATGGGAGGGAGTGCGACGAGCGAAAAGAAAACAGGAGAAAATGACCTCGATCGCTGGATATCTTGCTTCCAGTACGCAAGTAACCAAGGGCTCTCTTCCACTCCTACCGGCTCAAGGACAAAGTGACGTAATCTTTCCGCGTGCGCAGAGATTGCCACCAGTACGCATGCGCATGGAGAATCGGATTAGAAATATTTTACCATACCGTCATACCAATT
Source organism: Araneus ventricosus (assembly GCA_013235015.1). Taxonomy (NCBI): domain Eukaryota; kingdom Metazoa; phylum Arthropoda; class Arachnida; order Araneae; family Araneidae; genus Araneus; species Araneus ventricosus. The sequence continues at coordinate 85,641 of BGPR01003754.1, read as the reverse complement.
TTTATTTATCTAAGCCGAAGGGTTTAGGAGATATAATTTTTACAATTATTGGATTATACAGTCCAACAGACATCATCCCTTCGACGGAATTGGTCCAATATTTGATATGGACCTACATTCAAGATGATAAAACTGTGTACCAAATTTTCACCGTCTGAAACTGATTCATTCGTGAGGCTATTGAAGAAGGCCGATTGAGGTGGGAGAGAGGTTTCGGTGAATTTGGAAAATGAATCGAAACAATCATAAGGATAACATCCTTTTCTTCTCACGAATTCTGCCTTGGTCTTGAAAAAGGTATTGGAAAGATGAAGTTGATGATTTTGTAAATTTTGGACCAGTTTTTCTAGGGAACCGTTTAAAAATTGAAGAGAGCCAATGAAACGTAAAGATCCGAATGAGAAGGAGATAAATTTCTCCGTGTTTTGGGGAATGCAGTTAATTCTGCCTTTGAATTTTCCAATACCGTGCATGATGAGATGCGAGTCGTAATTTTTTAAATTATGCATGATGATGGGGATATGAGTGGCTATTTGAAAATTTAAATTATACGAATTGTGGGCAGCTCCGCGGTAGACGCCTGTGAGATGGTCGTGATCTCGAACTTTATCTCCCCTCAAAGGTTGTTCGCAGATCGAGCAGTTGATAGCTGTTTGGAACTTCTGATGATCGGCAGGGGTGAAACCATCGGTTTCACTTTTCTTATTTTCGGGACAATCCATTCCTCTTCCTCGATAAGAAGTTTAAGGAATTGGATGACGGCATCTTCTCCTCGTTCACCAATCAGTTCACCATCGGGTCCAACGACAACATAGGCGAAACCGCACGGGGTGTGTAGAAGAAATATGCGGGTTCATCTCACAGGTGTCGATGTTTTCGAGAATGCACTCGAAATCAGCATAGATGACATAGGGCACTGGCAACTGGAACCCGTGATTGTCGAATTGCAACCATTTCTCTTTCTCAGAGGGCATCCGAATTTTCTGGATCTTGTGATTCCTGCAGTCGAGGTGGTTTTGAAGACCTTCTTCGGTCCAGAATCGATGAAGACAGAAATTACAGTAAAATCTTTTACCCTCATCCTTCGTTAGATCATGGAGCAAACAATTTAAATTTTTAATGAGCGTATAATGCTGCTTATCCCCATCAGAAATTAGAAGCAGGTTGATATGCTTTTCTTTTCCAACAGAAGTGATTTTTAGGGTGAAGACTTCTCTTTCAAAGCCGAACACGTTGATGGAAATATTATTCAACTTCTCATATCGATCGATTTAAGAGAGAGGAGTAGGGAAGGTGATTTGATCTACATTAAGGGTCTTCACAAATGGGAGATAATTGGACACTCGTTGTGGGTTTGTTGTAGCGGGATGAAGGACGGCTAACACGCACCAAAGGAAACATTTGTTGTCCGTGTTCTTAATATTGACAATAGCCTGCTTCTTCGCAATGACAGATGGGAGAGGGATGAATGATGATGAAGCCAGGGGATGATAGGTGCAGGTATTGACTTCGAGGTATAGGATAGCATCAATCACCCAACCGCTACATCGAGTCTGGAATTTCTCATATGAGGTTTGGATTTTAACTAACCCCGTTTCCACCTTCTCAACAGGTGACTCTTTGACAGTGGCGGACTGGACAGGTTGCCAGCTTGCCCGATGGCAAGTGGGCCCCCTTACACATAAGCTGATATGGGCCCCCAGGATATGTGTATGTGAAAGAGAGAGAAAGGGAAGAATTTTTTCTAGAGAAATTCCTGCGTCTTTTCTAAAGCAAACAGAATAGCAAGTAGTTTTATGTTCCTCACACAACCTTTTCTTTCTGTGCAAGGTCGGGAAGCGATGACCACTTGTATCACCCCCGGCAGGACGGAAGAGATTATCCCTCTGAGCAGGAAGGCTGTGGTCCTTGAAAATGTCTAAATAACATTCTTTTTTGTTGTTAGTGCTTTTTACAGTAGTAAAACTGACGGACAAGCGAACAAAGAAAATTGTCTACTTCGAACCGCTGAAA
>BGPR01003754.1:30549-64989 GCA_013235015.1 Araneus ventricosus | reverse complement strand
TGTTCACAAGATAATATGGGCAAAAGCGCTGCATATATACGTCTCTACTAATAATAAGGAAAACAAAATTTCGCCCTCTGTTCTCATAAGGATTAGAGCTACAAGAATGAAAGCGGATGAAAAAGACTGCAAATGACGTGAGCTTTCCAACAAGGGGTAACATTCATAGGTTAAAACGTACTTTAAGTTAGGGGGAGAGGAGGGGAAGGGTGGGAAAATCACTTTTCAGCTCATAACTTTTAAACAATTGTAGCTATAGAAAAAGTTTAAATGCAAAAATTGTTCGATATGATAAGGCAATAATTCGCCTAATTTGAATTTTCTTTCTATTTTCAATTGTAAAGGAATTATGGGAAAATGAAAATTTCCACCCCCACCATTTCCACCCCCTTTGAGCTGGATAGCCCATCTACGAACTCGACCGAGATTTTCACTATCCTTACAACATATCCCACGCTGGTTAAATTTAAATCAAAATTACTCCAGTTATCGTGTTCACAAGATAACATGGGAAAAAGCGTTATATATATATATATATATATAAACTTTTTAAAGAAGGGTGGTTTTGGGTTCTAGGGGTCATGATCGGTGAAGATCTGCAGAAATTTTCCGAAAGTCGTGTCATGAGAACCATTGCAATAGGTAGACTTCCTATAAGGAATCTACCTAAAAAAACTAAGCAACTGAATGCTTATTGCACGCACAGTTTTATCATATGTATAACGATAAAGAAGTGCCACAAATTTGAAAGCTCTATCTGATAAGTCAAAAAATCCTTAGCATCTTGAAAATATGAAAGTGAAGAAAGTCCGATACGGAGAAAAAGCCATTTAAAGTTGTCATTTGCGCACGTTTATCATTGGTCATCGTAAATAAAAGCCTAATAACTTCTATAATATTAAAGGTACAAATTTGAAATTTTGATACAATAAGTAGAAATATAAGATAGACAAAACAAGCCAATAAAATAAAAATTGATACTTTGGCCATATTTTAGGTAATGTGTCAAAAGATAGAAATGTTCCAGCAAAGAGGTGAAAATAGAAAGGTGAAGGTCATTCACCCTGGTTGACATGCGTAAACGAGTAGGGGAAAGACCAAGCCCCCTACGGTCTAGTCTCCCCTGTGTATGGTAGCGATGTTCAAGGACAGCGATCACTCGGAAACGCAAGTCTCTATCTGCGCGTGTTGAGAGTTCGGTCGGTCAGTGGTGGTTAGTTGTGCCGTTCATTGTTGATCGCTTGTTCAGCCTGTGAACACAGAAGTTCGAAATATAATCCGTTTGTAAATTTTGTATTTTTGCACCGGGTCTTTTGCATTCTACAAATAAAATGACAAAGTAATAGCTTTAAGACCTTATTTTGTTTATTTGTGTATACCTCTTTGTGTCAAGTTCATTTAAGAGTTGTCTGTGAAATCAACCCATACTGGGTTATATAGTTTTAATTATTTTAACAACAGTGATGTGTGTATGTGTTTTGGGAATAAAATGGAGTCATTTCGTGATTACAGGTCAAATGCAGCACGCCGCTTTGATTTTGGAATTCATTTATCTTTTCGTAAGAAGAAATCCTTTGTTAAATGACTTGCGCAACTACATTTGGCGTATGTCGTCACGTGAATTGACGTCATTGGGAGACATTTATCAGAAAATTAAATATTATTCAGCTCTCGATATTTTAACAAAATTAGCATTTCAATGGCAAATTTTATATCTTTCGATCTATTGAAGATTTATAATTTTTCAAGTAATGAAATAATTTTAAATGTATAATAATTTTTAATATATAATTGCAAAAAATATTTATATGACTTATTTTTTTTATATAGGATGAATAAAGATGATTTTCCAACTATATCTTTTAACAAAAGGAGGGATTATTTGCTTTTTTTGCCAAGCTCTGAACTGGGAGACCTTATGCGTTCCTGGAGGCATGCAACTGTAAGTACATATTTTATTTTTTAAAGCAAAATTAATATGAGAATGTTGAAAAGTATATTAGAAAAAATTTATGGACTTGCCATGTCCAAAGTCTTGTGTTCAAAATTTAAAATATCTAAATCTTTACTTTTTAAATGACCAATCTTTCCTTTCATTTTGAATGAATATTTTATCTGGAAAAGCCGAGACTAAAAGAAGTTTGTACCAATCTGCAGGCAGGCTTCACTGATTGGTTGCTTTTCATCTGATAAGAATTTTCTTTCTTTGTTGCAATAACTTTTACTACCATTCATATCACTTCACTATGAGTTGCATGACAAGCAGTGTTTGTAATTCACTTGTGAGAAATAGAATGCTTTGTGAATGCTGGAAATTTCATTACATTTAGGGGACATTTTTTTGCCTGACAAAACAAAGCAAGATTCCTTTTACTTGGATTATTATTTTTGTTAATATAGATAAATAAATGTGTCCATTAGGTGTTTTGTAAATTTTATAGAAATGTGCATCATTTTCTAATTTTTTCAAAATTATTTTACTCATTAAAATCATTCAATTAAAGTTTTGGAATTTTTTTATTAATAAATTATTAATCTTAATGAATATGTACATCTTATTAAATGCATGAAATCTTTTATTTTTAAAAAAAATTTAGCTTTATAATGATTTAATGCCATGAAAATATTATCTTTTGATTGCCAAATTCTTTCAACTCGTAATTTTTTCCCCTACCCTTTGCAAGTGAGAATTTTTTTTAAAAAACCCTTTTATACCTTTTTCTTAGTTGTACTTACCTCGATTATATTTCTTTCCTAATAGTTCTTGGATCATGATTTTTTTAAAATCAATATCACTAAAATGCCTGAAAAAATGAAAACACTCGCTTTTATTGTATGAAAAAGTGTTTTACAAGAGAAGACTAAATTTAACTTATTTTTAATGTGTGGCCATTTTTACTCATAACTCATAGTAAACTCGAGTTATTAACTGGACTAGTCTTGGATTACTTCGCTTTCTTATCGAGCTATATTTCAGGTGGAGCTTACAAAATATCATTAATATTATTGTTTTGGGATGTTTTTTATTTTACTAGAAGATTTGTGCTCATCTGAGACGGGCTTTTAGCTTGCCAACAATATCTCAGATCTGACTGTCAGTGCTTAAGAAATTAAAAAAACATGAAAAACAGAAATGATGAATCAATTGACACTAACTTTCGCTTCCAAAATATATAAATATTCAATTCCAAAATTAAGTACGAAAAAGAAAGACACTTTAACAAAAACGAAAGTAAAGATCTCCGAGAAGTGGAAAAGTCAATTAATTCTAGTTAATTAAATGTTTGCGGTTTGAATTCAGTTTAATGTCTCTTGTCTCGCCCTCCATCGTGCAAATCTCTCTCTTGCCAACCTTCGTTTTCTTGCAGTGGGATCTTCTCTATCCATATTACTTACCAACAATACTTGAACGCTTTCTCTTTCGAAGATAAGGGAAATTCACTTCTCCTTCGAAAACCGCTCCGAATTCTAAGAAAAGACACCCCATTCCTGTTCCCTTCTGAGCGAGCTACTTATGGCACGTAGCCACGTCCACATTCTTGGACCGTTAGAGGCCTCCAGACGGTGTTTATATTATATATTAGTGATTCAATCCTTTATATTTACATTCACAAGATATTTTTTCCTTAAATAATATAGTTTGTGTAATGATATTGTAATATCTAGTTTGAAATGGCAGAATAATTTAAAATACTGTTTATTAGTAATTATCAAGGAAGATATTTGAATAATTGTATATTAGTGACAGAATGTTTAATCAGAAATGTAAAATTGAATTATAGAAGATATTCATTTAGTCCTTTTTAAAAGTTACTGTAAATATTAGGTTTTTTTTTCGAAAATATCCAGTTTAATTGTCTAATTTATTATCAACAATCTTAGAATTAATCATCAAAATTTATTCTTCTTATAGCCAGATCTAGAATGCGTATGTAATTTTATTTTGTTCATAAAATTAAAATAAATTTGGATAATATTTTTAATACTTTTTAAAAACATTTATGAAACAGAATATTCTGTATTTAATGTCTATTATTCATAAATATTGATGAGAGATCTTTAGGTACTGTCTTGCTGCCACGAGAAAAAACCCTAGACACCAGACATTCACTTCTTCACTTGTTTCTTGCTTTATAAAACAATATATTTTTTTCCTTCTACAGTGTGCTTCACTAATTACTAGCATATAAGGGCACCTAATGTACAGGGTAAAAAAATACAGCTCTTCAGAGACTAAAACTGAAAGAGTTATGGAGCTTCTAATTTCATGATTTTCACCAATCAGCGGCCTCGTCGAGCAACTGCTGCGCATTGATTGGTAAATCGCCTTCAAGACGGCCATTGAAACGGTGTAAAGTGGTCTAAGTCAGCGATATTCAAAGCTCCATAACTCGGTCAGTTTTAGTCGCAAAAGAGTGGGCCTTTTTTGTTTAAAATGTTAGAGTGTCAAAAATATTTACTAAATATGATTGATACGACCGGGGAACTGCATTAAAATTTAGATTTCGTAACTTTTTCAAGAATATATTTATTCACTCAAAAAACATATGTTATAATTCTTCCCTTCATTTAAAGCATTTTTCCAATTGTAACTATATGTCTGTCTTTAACGGTTTAGAAATTGGACCACGATAAGTGTGGACACCCTGTATATATATAAATATATGTGTTTGTATTTTTTTACTTGTATGTTTAGTTAGTGGGCCTCAAAATATTTTTTTACACAACAGGTGGTCCGCGCAACCAAAAAGGTTGGGAACCACTGTAATAGATAATACACGACTTTACGGAGGAGTAGCATGAAAACACATGCATTGGTTCTAGAAGCAATTTAGCAATTTTATGAGTTATAAATTTAAAATGTAGCAAACTTATTTCCTAATTCTTTCTGTGGTTTTTGTTCCAGCTCCCTTTGTTAATGGAATTTCATGCCAAGATTTATATACCAACCCCCCAAACACAAAAATTCCCAATTACTGTGTAAGATCAAAATTGTAGAAGGCTGGTGGAGGCCCCATCCCCAAACAATATGACAACTGAGAGATTTACTTTCATTAACTCCTTCGGGACGAGCGCCGCATATATGCGTTTGAACTTGACTCATCTCAAGGCCGAGCGCCGCATCCTTGCGTTATGGCGAAAGTGCTGGTGTGGGCCGAGAGCTGCACATATGCGTTTGGCTTTTGGAACAAAATGTTTTCTATCAGATGGCGTTACTATTCCATGTTTCTTTCAAAAGATTGGTCCCGTACATTAGTATTTCTCTGTCCGAGGTCAGATTGTAGTCGGCCTCTGTAAATCATTATTAGAATTATTTGATTTTTGAGAGTATAAACAGAAACACGTGCTGGCGAGTGTAAATAGAAGCATATGTTAAAGAGCTCTTTAACTCATTTTGGAGTGATTGGTTTACAGTTTCTCCTCTCGCTTGGGTTGAAATTTTATGGGAGATATTCTGTCAAAGGTTTTTATGCCTCTCTGTTTTATTTTTGCAGTTATTGCTAAAAGTACGCGTTAATTTTCCGAGGAGGAAATATGTAAATTTTTAAATGACAAATCTATGGATTTTTCCGACGATAGTGATAAAGCAATAAATTATTAGAGTTCTTTAGATAGTTATGAATCATCAAATTCTGAATTAGAAGAGGATAGTACTAATATATCGATTCCAGTTTCGTCATGTCAGTGGAGTCCTAAAACAGAAGATTTTTCAGAAGGCTTTGAAGAGTTAATTATTACAATTTTCTTGAAGTATTTTATAATATTGAATGTAAATATTTATTTTTTCCTATATTTTCGAATTTTGCATCAATAATCTAGTGTTTATTTAGGTACTTTCAATTATAGGGAAATACACTATATTTTTATTTTATTATTAAAAATCAAGTATTTTAATTAAACTTTTTTATGATTTAGAATATTATATCGTTTACCGCATATTTAAAAATGGTTTCATTTCTATGTAAAGGACACTTTTTATGCATTTTCATGTAACGCGCACTTTTAATACGTGTTAGGCTTAGCGGGACAAAATGCTTCGCCGGTGGGCACAGAATGCGCTTCCCAGCTCCCGGCCGGTGGGTACGTTTCCTTCAGCGAGCGGCCATCCCGAAGGGGTTACATTTTATTAAAACTCATCAAAATTAGTAAAACAATCATGTCATAATAATTTTTGTGTTTTTCTCAGTTTTACTGGTCTTCTATAAATATGTCTCTCAAGCATATATTTATTTTTTAAACATTTATAACATGATAGATGACTTACATCACTAAAGCTTTTTGAGGGAGGAAGGGGGGTGTCCAGAAAATTGCTTAATCAAAATCTGGAACCATATGCAATTTTTTTACTGGTCTGAATTAAGAGTAAACCATGATTTTATAGATTATCAGTTTACAAAACATTTTATAAACAAAAATGGTTTGTGAGAATGTTCTCAGCCTTCTTTTTTTGTAATTATTTTATATTAGAAAATTTGTCAAGACTGTATGAATGCACCAATAAGATTTTAAATCAATTTAAATTTTATGATAACTTTAAATTCTCTTGAATATTATTTTATATGTCTCTTAACAGTTTCTAGATATAGGTGAAAACCCTTTAGTGCCGGAAGATTTCACTAGGAAAGAGATGCAAACGGGAATATGGTGGCGCCTCCTAGTGGCAGGAGCTATAGCTGGAGGGGTCTCTCGGACATGTACAGCTCCTTTAGACAGAATTAAAGTGTTTTTTCAGGTTAGTGCTTCTGTGTGACGGCTGATGTTTAAAGAGCCTGCACGTACAACAGCGGTGCCTGGTGTAAAGTTGACTTACGGGGCCTTGAAAAAATTTTCGTACAACAAAATAATTTATTGCTTTTTGCTATTTATTACAGTGTGCATTTTGGCATAGTAAGGACTAATGCATGGCACTGATAAATAATTAAAATATTTTTATAAAGTTAGTTTTTCAATCACACAAAAAAATTGGTAATAAATCAAATAAGAAAAATAATTGCATCCTCAGCGCAATTTGATAAGCGATTTACTAGAATAAGTTTACAGTATGGGTTTTTTGTTCCATTTTCTTATATATTTTGTAGAAAATTCGTTGATAATATCACATGATTTAGTTTTTTTCTGGTTAATACGGATTAGATAGATACAATAGCATATCACTCGTTCTTCACTAATGCTAAATTTGAAATAATTTTATTATTTTTAATCTTGAGAAACACCTCTCTGTAGATGCGACGGTAATTGGTAAGGTCAATATAATTTTAGAACAGAAGTATTTTTGGGATACAATTCAAACATATTAATTTTACATAAATATTGTAATATTGAGTCCTCGAAGGGAAAACTTGGCGGCAAATTTTGATTTTGTTAAATAAATCAATGTAATTCATTTTCATTATGCAAAAGCTGTCAGCGGCACGGACCTTCAGAAAGGCGGGGCCTTGTGCGTTCTTACCGTTCAAAACCCTCTCGGGCTGGACTTGGATATTTATGAGCAGCGCTAAAATATATGTTTTGATATATTCATTCTTGAAGTCTTCTGGGTAAAATGTATGTTTTGATATATTCATTCTTGAAGTCTTCTGGGTAAAATGTATGTTTTGATATATTCATTCTTGAAGTCTTCTGGGGAATTTATCATTTAACTCAGATGTTAACTTATGGACAGGATTTCAGAATTTAATTAGAAACTGTCCACTAATGACTCGTAATATAGGCTACATATTATTGACTACAGTTTAAACTATGATAAGTCTAAGATTTTTAATTTTGAGTTATACCATGTATACTATCCTTTAGGTTTGTATATTTCTGGGTTTAGCACGATTTTAATTCTAATTTTCAACGAAGGAGAAGCTTTCCTGAAGGGCTGAAAATATTCTATACACAATTTATTATTTCTTAGCCAGAGTCCCATAATTTTAATTTTCAAAAAATGCATCATTAGAAAAATTTAGAAAAGGTACATAAAATTTTAATTTATGTATAGTTTTTGGATTTAGCATAGATCTTGACCAAGGCACTAATATGATTTTTTAAAAATAAGTTTAGTTTATCTTTGAATTAATGGGATATAAGAATTGAATTGGACAAAGTCCTATTTGCAATTGGATTGTACCATTTACTGTTACCTATTATTGAATTTAAATTAAAACTTCTATAGATGTGGAAAAATGTATTGATTTTCTTTACTTTTATCTATGCAAAGAAACGGCTTCCTTAGTTGCATTGACTATTTTATGTATACCCAAGATTGAATATTAAGAATTGAGTGGTTTGATTTTCTTTCTCCTGATAATATACATTGAGGATAATTTCGACGCTTCACAAGCAACACCATCTATCTCAATTTTTTTGGAAATTTCAAAGAGGAAAAATACTAAATTTTTCGCAATCAATAACAAATATTTCTGAATTTTTTTAACATCTGATATGAACACGAGACCGCGTGTTTCTTACTAGATGTGAAAAAAATTCAGAAATATTCGTTATTGGCTTGGAAAAATTCACTTTTTCTTCCTCTTTGAAAATTTAAAGAAAATGTGATTAGTGTTGTTGATTGTTAAGCGAAGATTTGTAATTTCTACTTATGAAAATATCAAAACATTGTGTTTCAATGTGGTTTTTTCCCCTTTTATAGGTTAGAGGTGGAGAATATTCTTCTATAGGTATTTGCTTAAGGCATATGCTTAAAGAAGGTGGAGTTGTCTCTCTGTGGAGGGGTAATGGAGTTAATGTATTAAAAATTGCTCCTGAAACTGCTATTAAGTTTGCAACCTATGAAAAGGTAATTTTACATCATCTTATATTATTTTTTGTTCTATAGTTTTGCAAGATTCTATTTATAAAAACAATAGTTGAAGGTTTTCAATAAGCATTTATGAGCCAGATAATGTTCCTCCTATCAAATATTGATCTGTTTATGTTAATAATTGTTTAATACACTGATTTAGTAACTCTTCCTAATTCATTATTGCGTATCATAAAGTAAAAAGTGTTTAAGAGAGTTAATTTTAGTTTTTCATGTTAATAGTTGAAGTTGATTATTTTTTATTAAGTGTTTTAAAAATTGCTATGTTTTTTAATCTCTCCTAGTTGAAATCTTTAATACGAGGTGATTTAGAGAGAGAGCTGCAAATGCATGAAAGGTTTCTTGCAGGCTCAATAGCTGGTGGTATTGCTCAGTCTTCAATTTATCCTTTAGAGGTAAAAGTCCTAAATTTGTAGCAAATTTTCTGTGCTTATTTATATCAATTGGTGAAACAAAAGATTTATTAAAGGCTATGCCTTTGAAACAAAAATAAGCATATATATCTTATTATTCCCGTACTCAAATATATTTTAAAGGCCCATAAAATGTTTTTCTTTTTTTACATATCAAATTATTTCCATACTGAATTGTATTTTAACTCCCCATAAAATAATTCATACGTAAAAAATGCAAATGACGAATTATTAACATTTTCATTTTCTTGACGCAATGATTATTTGTGAAATTTCTGCGCTTTATTACTAATATTTTCAATAAAATATCCTCCTTAACATGTTTTATTTTTAAACATTCATTTTGAGTGAAGTAAGTTCTGCAAGTTTATTTTGATGCACATAATTTTAGAGAGGGGAAAGCCATCAAATGACAGATAAAATAAAGTCACAGGGCGCCATAAAACTATATTTTGAATAAAAATATTAATGAACAATTAGTTTTGTTTATTATTCATTTGCCTTATCATTCTATGTACTTTTTCTTAATTATTATTTTATGGTCATGGTAGTCTCATGAGGCAAGATGCATGGTATTTCCCTTACACTTGGTAAAGAAATTATTTGCGTTTTTTTCCATTTATATCTGTAGATTGATTTGGAAGAACTACTGAAACGAAAGTATGCATTTCGCTGTTGATCAATGTGCGTTAACTAACACCACTGCCATTTGAGTAATTAATCTCAGCAATACGTTAGAAATAAAAAAACCCAAGGAAATTCATATTAGTTCTTGCTAATTATTGTTATTCATTACAAAGTTTAGTGCAGACTCTGAAAATATTTTTATCTAAATAGCTATAATGAAATTCTATCCTGTTTAAACACACAAGCAGATAAAGATTTTTAAATGCTTACCTTTGTTTAAAAAAAATTGTTTTATGCATATCATTTGACTGAAATAATAATTTTAAAGGAAAGATATTTCTATTTTATAGGTTTTGAAAACCAGATTAGCTCTTCGAAAAACAGGACAGTACAAAAGTGCTTGGGATGCAGCATGTAAAATTTACAGAATTGAAGGTCTTCGTAGCTTCTACAAAGGTTATTTGCCAAATTTATTAGGAATTATACCATATGCTGGTATTGAGCTTGCAATTTATGAGGTATTATTAGTTTAATTCTGTTATTATTCAATTTTATCCCTTCATAGATTCTTATTGCGATTGCTCAGTTATATTAAATGTTTTGGTTCTTTAGCCTTTCAAATAATGATTTTTCAAGCTTTTGTCACTGCTTTCCTATTGACAACATTTCTATGTAAAACAAATGCTTATGTTCATGCATTACATATACATTTAAAAAGAACCTTCTGGTAAAATGCTAAATTTAACTCAATGAGTATCAAACTTGAGTTTCACTTGCAATGAGTGTACACGCTAGAAATGTCTCTTACAATGAATGCCAAGATGTTGCCATTAGACCAGTTCGGCCTCACAAAATCTTGCATGATGTGATTTAAAGCTATAAAAAATGGGGAAAATAATTCTTTTGTATGAATTATTTTCCAAGGGCATTTAAAATTTGCTTTGTTGAGAAAACCAAACTAGAAAATGGAAGTGGAAAGAGAAAATGTCATCTGGGAAAGATGATATCTCTAAACATTTATTTAAACGCTTTCAGTAATAATCAAGAAGGTGGTGGAATTTTGAATCACATTATTTAAAACTAGTATTTTTTCAATAATTTTGGTAGCAAATGAAGGAACAAAATATACACTTATTTATTAATAGTGGATAATGAAGGTTAATTTTTCATTCACGAAACGTCTGATTGTTTGTAGATGCATCCATTTTACTCTTATTTGTTTAGTTTTCTTTTTAGTATTACAGTATAGGTGTTTCTCTGTAAGTCTTTATAAGTATTCTGTTCTTAATTGCTTCCTTTTTGTTAGCACTAAATCATACAACTATTTAACCTGTCTAGGAAATAACATTTTTTTTTCTATTTCCTCCTCATGAAAAAATATTGATTTTGTTTTTAAAATATTTTACAGAAGCATTGGTGCCGATAAAATCATTATATTGTTGTATTTTTATTTTAGACATTAAAAGAGTCTTATACAGCCCGACATCCTGAACTTAATGAACCTGGTCCCATGGCGCTTTTAGGCTGTGGAACTACCAGTAGTTCATGTGGGCAAATCCTTAGTTACCCATTAGCTTTAATTCGAACTCGCCTTCAAGCACAAGGTATTTAAAATTATTTACAATTAATGCCTGATATTAGAAATGTGTATGTGTGTGTACTAACATTTTTTCAAACATATAAGGTGTTCACAAATGAAAAGGAGTCCTTAGATGTATCGGCGTTGTATCAAATCCTAGTGACTTAATGTGCTAGCCTATAGATGGCCTGGTGGTATTACCAGTTGCACCTGCGTAGTTAACGGAATCGAATTAATATCCTCATTTCTGGATAGTTGTTTTCTCAGTTCGTTGCATGATGGATTCCTCCAGATCAACACAAAAAGCAGTTATCCAATTTCTTCGCGCAGAAGGGGAGCATGCTTCACAAATTTATCGTAGGATGAAAGAGGTGTACGGAGAGCAGTGTCTCGCACGGTGTACCGTATTCCGGTGATGTCAGCGTTATGAGGCGAGACGCGTAAACATCAAGAACTTGCCACGCCCTGGGAAGGCGCACGTTGTGACCAACAGTGGCACGACTTCGGCTGTGAATGACCTCATACGGCAAAATCGTCGGATCACCACACGTGAAATTGCTGTTGAACTGTCGATAAGCAAAGGAACTGTGCATCGCATAATCCACAAAAAGCTTGGTTGTGGCCAATTTTGTGCACGGTGGGTGTCCAAGCATATGTCAAAGAATCAGAAGACGGCGAGATGGGAACTGTATCCGTCAGCAACTCAGGGGTTTCTACACTGAAGCCTTTCACTCCCTTCCTACGCGCTGGGATCAGTGTATCAATGCCAATGGCGATTATTTATAGTTTTGTACTGTTCCACATGAATAGAATATTGAATTTGATATTGTTATTAAAATTTCCTTGCATATACCTGTAGTCTCCATTTCATTTGGGCACACCTTATATGTTCCCATTTTAATTTGGATATCCTTCTTTCATTCTTTTACGTCTTTAGTAAGATTCTTATTCTTTTAAAATTATTTGAAAGCCAACTTTTAATTTCAGATTTTTTTCTCTTGATTGAACAAACTTAATTTTTTATTTTATTTACATTATCTTATATATTTTAAATTATTTTTTAAAAATAATTCTTTTCAGCTATAACATCTGACCATACGCAAGGGGCAGGCACTATGATTGGATTGTTCAAAACTATTGTTAAGCGAGAAGGTGTGGCTGGACTGTATCGTGGTATAACTCCTAATTTCATGAAAGTTGCTCCAGCCGTTAGTATAAGCTATGTAGTTTATGAATATTCAAGGAGGAGACTAGGAGTAAGAGCATCATAAATTCAGGAAAGAGAGAGGTGTTACATTCCCCAAAGCACATGGATGTACGGCAGCAACAATTTTTTTCCTTTGTTGTGTAGTCTTAGTTTTCAATTTTTAATGGCTGAAGTGTAAACGATCAATATTTGTTGGGAAATCATTAAAGAAGACACGGAAAAATATAATTTTGAAACTAACATTTGACAGTTGTGTAAAAAAACGAACATTGTTGAACTTTTATTTCAGCTAATTTTATATATAATTAATCAAATATTTACTAAATATTCTTGTATTTGAAATATGTATCAGTTTCCTATGGTTGTGAATGATGCATATTTCAGTTGTCAATCTTTCATTGAAGTTCTTCAAAGAGAAGGCTTATTTAACTTGCTTTAATGATAGAGAAATTTTTATATATACCTTTTGTCATTTGGTTGCAGCTGTGCATCATATAATCTGAACTGGGTGATATTTTTATAAATGTTGATAAGTATTTATCTAGTATCTGTGATAAGGCAGCAAATTTTCATCTTAAAATAAGATGTTACTCATTTAATAAATTGATACGTTTTGTAACTAGCAATAGTTTCCTTACAATATCATTTAAACATGCATTTTTGAACAATAAGGAGAGTTTTCCTTTCTGCTACATTAATCTTTTTTCATGAGATTTAATGGTTAATTGCTTCTATATTTATTTGGCATTTAGCTTCATTATGGGAAACCTGATATTCTACTCCTCTTTAAATGAAAATCATTCTCGTCTAGTTTTCCCCTTCTGGATCTAATTCTGCCTGATGCAGTGTACCTGTTAAACTATGCAAATACCAACACACATCTATGCCTTAATTGATATTTATATTTCATATCTGTTTTGAATGCCATTTTAAGATAGTTGCATAGTTATTAACTTTGTTGAAATTCATTAGTAGGTAAATTTTATTCCTTGGCTTTGTAAATATTTACTACATTTGTGAATCAAATAAAAATCAAGAACTTAAGAAAAACAAGTAAATGAACTTCAAAGTATATCAGTCATAACATAGAGCATGTAAACAATCAACAAGAAAAATATAGCAAATAAAAAAAAAAAATTAAGTTTTTTAACAAAGGAAGCAAAATTTAAAACTAGAACAAGAAAAAATATTTTAATTAGCATACAATAAAATTAAAAGAGCAAAAGAATTTTTTGTAGAAAAAATAAAGTTAGAAAAATTAGAATAATTACAAAAAAAAATACAAAAAAATAGTCATGACAACTTGATAATTAAATGTAGTATTTAAAACTGTCTAAATTTTAAAGATTTCTTATCTACTTCAGTAATAAGTAGTTAGATAGGAATGCAAAAAGAACCCATCTTTAATAAAATTCATTATTTTTCTGAAAGTCCAAGTTTTTTTTGGAATACAAGATTTCAAATGAATTTAAAACCAATCTTTTATAAGAAAAGCTTGAAGTAGAATCTATTCAGTTATCACTTTTGTTAATTTATTTATTTAACTACTGAGTCTATTGATTATTAAGGACTGCTTTTGTATTGCTATTTTTAAAGAGAGAGACACATAAATCTTTGGTATTCATAAGCTTAATCATTGAAGAAAATTTTTTTTAAGTGTAAGATTTAAACTACTAAATGGTACTTTACTTATTTAAGCTAAGTTGCAGTATTAAATACTTAAGTAACATTTAAATTTGTTGAAGTCAATTATACATCACGTCTATTCATTTCACACTGGATTGAAAAATATCCAGTAAATGATAGATATCCTGTCAATTTACACTAATATTTTGTTGGGTTACATTCAGAAAACCTCTTAGATATGACAGTAATGTTAAATGAAGATGAGAGTGATAGTTTTGTTCTAATAAGATCAATTTGATTTTTCATCAAAGTTTTTAATAAATGGTGAATTTTAATTTTGTAACTATTTCTTAAAGTAAATTTAACATATTGATTTTGTTTCATTTGTTAATAATGTTTAGCTTTTGCCGAAATTTTGCCATTTATTACAGAGAATGTATCAAAACTATAGTAGAAAATGCATTTGCTGCCTTCTGTGTTATAGAAGTTTTATTTTTGTGGTAAAAGTGTATATTTATTTATATTTTCATCTGTGTAACATGTGGTTTGTTCATAATTTTATATTTCAGTATCAACTTTAAGTAGTTGTTACTTTTTTTAATATTTCTGCTTTACTAGAAGTATTTATGCTTTGGGTGCTAGTTGTACATATTCAGTTCTTATCATTGAAATAAATTTGATCTGTGCATTTTTTATATATTGTCTGTTTTTTTTTTCTTATATGATAAGGTGTATATAGTCACAATATCTGCCAGTAATTCACATAAAATAAACTTCAATTGAAGGCCAAAATACAATATATATATTAATATCAACCAAATGTAAAATGCCATATCTTAATACACAAAATGAAAATTAAGAGACTTTATAATATAATTATAATAAATTTAGATAATAAATTTAGACTTTATTTTATTTATTTTTATTTTAATAATAAATTTAGACTTTATATAATACGATACAAAAGTTTCAATTTTTTAGTTTATACTAATTATAAAATATATTTAAAAAATAAAAATACTAAACCCTATATTACCAAAAAATAAAATACCAAATATATACTAAGAACATATTGAAAATTAGAATATGTAAATGAACTCAGTAATTATCAATAGTATTAAAAAAAGACATTCCACAAATATTGAGTTTTCAACTATTAAAATAATTGTTCAGCTTTGGATGAATTATAAGCCGGTTAAATCGATTTATTTTGTATAAAACCATCCCAGTTCCCATCGTTGAAACATCAGAAAGGGCAATAAACCCTAAAGATGAAGAAAGTTTGAAGAAACACATCTTACCCAACCATAATATATTGCATCACTATATGTAAAGATTAAAGCATGTATCTGAAACAAACATTATAATATTGCACAATTAATTATTGCACCTTAATAAATAGATTTATAATTCTATAAAAAAATTTCAGTCATTTTCAACAAAAATTATAATCAATGTGTATTACAAACTTTTACGGTTTCATTTGATTGGGGGTTTTTGGGATTTTCATCAACAAAGGCTATTATCCCCTATTCATTCCAAATTTCTTTTCAATCCTTATCAAAAAAGAAATGAAAATTGCCATCAAAAGATGGGCTAAAATTATTGCCGATCTGATTCGGTCAAGAGAAGAAAAAAAAAATGGCACCCTCCTAGAAAGGCCGCCATATTCTTTTTCAACTTTTACCAGTTTACAGAAATTTCGCTAATACCAAAATATTGAGGGTCCAATACCAATGCTAAGTCAGCATAGAATTACAAATTATTTTAATTTCAATCATTATTCAGATATAGTGGCGAATCCAGCCCTCGCCGCCTCCGGGGCCGGCGGAGGGCATAAAAATTTTGTATCGTCATGACGAATGTCATCCTCATGGCTCATGTAAAGCAAAACATTTTAACTTTACAGACTTTACTCACCTGACAATAAGAATCATGAGGACATTACAGTACTTTCGATAATTTAATAAAAAATACAATTAAAAATTGAAAATAACTAGATTAAAATTGAAATAACTAGACAAAAATGTTTTCGACCGCAAAAGGGAAATTAAAAACAAACAGTTGTGATTTTAAATAAAATCAAGAATTCTAGTTTAGCTCTCGGGGGGGATGCAGCCCAATAGCCCGCCCAGGGCGGCCCGCGGCGGGTGCGAAACGTGCGACCGCACTCCTGAAAGGCCCCGCTCCGGATTTTGCACAATTCATTAAAAAATTTTTTTCTTTATCCTTTTTTAAAAATTCTTTCAACCAATTTTTATGTGCAAAAAGGCATAAAATATTAATAAATTTTTCAAGAAAGAAATATATTACAATTTTTTTTTTCTGGTTTTGAAAATAAATTTCCTTCAAAGATCTGTTAAAAAGTAATTGGTGGATCTCATGGATAAAATTCCAACAATTCCCTTTGCTACCTGGAGGTCCACGTGTTTCCGATTCCTGGGCAGAGCAAAAGGTAAAAAGTGTTAACATTGTTCAGTCCTAAACCAGTTTCGATTGCTCCAAGTATCATACGGTCATTCTCTTTTCGGTGCGGGTGGTATCCCAAATTGGATGTCCGTCCTTTGAAGATAAATTGTAGGTGATAATATTCAATGCATTCCTTGTTCCCGAGACTATTACTTTTAGGATATACAGGGGATAATTCTTGTGTGCGGATCCACATCTTCTCCCCTAATGGCCAGCAGATAGTCTTTCCCCTCTATTCATCTCTAGATGAACGTTTTTTCTGCTTATCTAGTTTTAAATTGAAAACATTTGTTCCCCTTGCATTCAGCAGGACTGCTAAGCGATGATAAAGCATATATCTCACAGGGGTTTCTCTTTTTTCTTGTCAAGAATGTGGTTTTCCAGCATCTATGAATTCATCGTATGTACTTGTTAAAAGGTGGTCTCTTACATCTATTCCTCTGAGTTTAATCAATAGTAGTGAATCTGAATAATGGATTGTGTGAAACACGACAGGTAACCCTAGGATTTTTCTCAGAAGCTTAATTTTCCATTGAACATTTCGTTCGCATTCGGAGTATTAGCCGTAAAGCAAAATAAAATATTCTGCATTCGTTCTTGCAGACAAATTTCAGGTATGCTATTTTTTGTCTCTATTTAATAGTTATTTATTAAACAAACTTTCCTTTTATATTTCCAAAAAGAAAATTTTAATTTTATAACAAGTTATCAATTTATAAAACAATGTACAGTGAGTTTCCTTTGTTTTTATATTTTAACATTTTTGATATTTGTTATTATTGTATACATTTCAGATAAAACATTTTTTTATTAACAAACGAAAATTTGTGTTTTTTACACTTTTACATTGGGCATTTTTCATTATAAAATGTTACTTATTTGGAACCTTTTATTGTTTTGGGAACTACATTTCAAAGTTATTTGGATAAGTTTTAAAATATAAGAATTGTTTTGGAGACTCATTCAATTTAAATATCCTAAAACGGAAACTAGCAGTAGGTTGTGGGTTATAATTGTAAATAATTTGTGATCAGTCGATTATGTTTTTTTTAGTTTTTTTCTGTATATGAAGAAATAATTGTTTGTTAATATGAAGAAATAATGAATTCAACTTTTTTTACTGAAGAAATAATGAGTCCAACTTTTAAGAATTCACTTGATAATACAAGAAAATCCCATTCATACAGTATAATATTTTATTTCAATACTGAATGCATGTGCTGACATCGTAACTCGACAGAAAAATTGAAAGGGGGTATTTTCTCTTTCAATTGACTGCAAAGTTAAAAGTTATTTTAAGTTTCTTCAGCTTTCATGTTTTGAAACTCTAATTGAAGCTATTTTCGCATTTTATAATTTTAATTTTAGCACTGAAAGTTTTCAAACTGAACAATTTTTAATATATCCTCATAAAATCAGAAAGACAGAACACATTTCTACAACATGAGTTTGCAAAAAATAATGTGAGGAATTCTATCTCTTAGTTAAAAAGGAATGCTTGATTTAGTTATATTAACGTCCCGTTTTGAAGCAACACGAGGGCTATTTTGGAACGGACCTCGTAATTTTGAACCTCGGTCGGATGACGAGGACGACACCTGAGCTGGCAAACCCGTCTCCAAACTTCCACCGGCCTTACACCCTTTTTGGGTAGGCCGGGCCAGTGTGGGTATTTTTACGCCACACCAACGGGAGGACGTTTGACCACTACGTATGATTTAGCGTGCAACAGGCCCCATACACGACGGATTTCCAGTGGAATCGGGTCTCGAACCTGGAGCCCTCCGGCCCCAAAGCCGAGACCTTATCACTAGGCCACCGCGGCCCTAAGGAATTATTGAATTCAGGGCCGAAAGGTGCGAGCGCACAAGGCCCCACGCGGCTGTCAGATTGCGCAAAACAAAAATGAATTGCATTCATTTATTTAACGAAATCAAAATTTGGTGGAAAGTTTCACCTTCCAGGTCACAATATTTATTTAAATTGTATCCAAATTTTACTTCTGTTCTAAAATTATATTGACCTTACCAATAACGCTCGCGTATGCAGAAAAATCTTCCTCAAGATTATAAATAATAAGAAATTACTTGAGATCCAGCATTAGAGGCGAACAATTAATTTGCTTTGTCATTTTATCTATCGAATCTACATTAACCAAAAATTTAATTAATCATGGTATTATCAACGTATTTGCTATAAAACTTACAACAAAATGACACAAAAATCACATATTGTAAACTTATTTTAGTAAGTTGAGAACCAAATTTTATATATGAAGCAATTATTTTTATTGTTTGATTTATTAACGATTTTTTTGTGTGATTAAAATATTAACTTTTATAAAACTAATTTAATTATTTATTATTTTCAGGTTTTTTTTAGTCTTTACTTAACCAAATTGTGAAATGTAATAAATAGCAAAAAGCAATAAATTATTTTGTTGGGCGAAATTTTCTCAAAGGCCCGCAAGTCAACTTTGTACCGGGCCCCGCTTTTGTTCGGGCCGGCTATGCCCCCCCCCCTGGATTCGCCACTGTTCAGATACCTAAATTAAAATTCTAAGATGATTTTAAAATTCATGAGATAAATTAAAAATCTATAAACATTAGAGAAATAACTATAGAGATATTTTAAGATATTATATTTAATGATTTAAAAAATCATGGCGCCATCTACATAAAATTGCAAAAACTAAACTTAGAGATGTAGCAAATAAGATATACAGCATGATAAATCCAAGGAGAATGTACACGTTTTTATTTTAGAATTTGAACGATTAGTAAGATATGAAAACTAATATTGGTGAATTATTCTAAGTATCCTATATATTTCTTATCTATATATGTTAATAAGAATTTTTATGATATCTATATAATAAAGTAGTATTAAAAAAGTTTTTTATATTATAAATTCTGTTATCAATATCTATAACCAAGTTGTTATTTCTATATAAATAATTAATTATTATATTCTTGAAGAATGTTATACTAAGTTTACTTTCCGAAAAAGGTAATTTGTTTATATTAAAATTAAATGCTTTCATTATTAATTGTCTTTATTAGTTTTAAATAAGCAGGGTAGAAGTTAATTTGAATTTTTAGATTATTTATTGAAGACAATAATAATCAATAAATCTATATAATAAACTATATCTATCATTTATGAAATCTTTCTCATAGAAATAGAAAAAATATTAGCTAAACTATTGCTAGCTGTCCCTACTAGTCGCAAACTCTTTACTCAAAAATTTCAGATTGTATAACTGTTTTATATATCTCTTTCTATACTTATTTACTTAATCTTTAATATTAGAATTTTTTATATTCGTTTTGGTCTTACTAATCGCATTCTTTTTTGTTTAAATTCTTATTGCAATTTTAATTTGTATTCTCAATTCTTTTATATTTAGTTTTTGTTGTTTGTCTTAGTTTAGAATTTTTTTTTGTTTTATTTTGTGAGTATTTCTCTTCATTTTTCTGAATATTGATATGTTTGTTATATGTTCTTCATTTATGGCATTGTGTTTCTTTATTTTTTGACATGTATGCTTTGCGATTATTTCATGCACCGTTCATCATTTTGGATAGGTAGGTGAAACCTGTGAGGGCTCAATAAATAAATAAATGTAAATAATCAAAGCAAAATTCACAAAATTACAGAGCAATACAAATTAAGTAATTTATTACCAGAAAACACATTACACAATACAATATTTTCCGCTGCCTGGTTGAAAAGTAAATGTTTGCAATTAAGATTGTTATAGGGCAAATTCTGTGTTAACAATCTGAAGAATATGAAGAAAAATGCAGCAAAAATTAAACAAAAATTTCATAATTATTAAAAGTATGGGATACAAAATAACATCTTTTTCACGAGCAATTAAACAGAAATAGAGATAAAAGAGCAGCAATATCGATATGAGTTGTTACGTCAAAAGTTTCATTTAAAGTCATTGATTATTCTTCATAACTATATGAATTATCAACAGTTCCTGACAAAGAATATTTGCGTTCTACAGAATACATTTTTATTTAGTCATTATAGATTTAACACTTATTTTCACATCAGAATCATATAAAAGATAAAACAATTTTAAAATCGCTAAGTTTGAACAAAGGGAAGTATATTACCGATTCATTTTTCGGGCATAAATTTGCATAAAATATCCTAAAATATATTTATAGAACAAAGTAATGATAGTTTTTAGAAGGTTTTGTTCAAGCTTTTAAAATTTGGATTGAAAATGAAAATGCAGTGCATGATCTTAATGCTCAAAATAGTATATCCTATCAACTTAAAGAATTAGCAAAAAGGTTTTAACCCCTTCAGTCGGAATTAAGAAATAATTGAGTTAGAATTTTTTTCCTTTGACGTATTGTGTACTACTGCAAAGATTAAAGCATAAATGAAATTTCAAGCCTGTAGATGAAAAACTAAAGAAGTTACCCCATGTCCGCGGCATCCGGACAATACCGGATATTTCAACTAAAAAAGACACAAAATCACAAAAATTTCACTTTAAAATGGTTGCCAAAGGGTAATAAAATATTGTAGAAGCCTTTTAAAAGGTGGAAAAAAGATTAAAAACAAGAAATTACTTGGAAAACAAAATTCTCCACCGAGCTCCATTTTAGGAAGACCGATGATTTTCTCAATTTTTTTTCAAAAAACTAAAAAAATGAAATGATTCCATGTCCGAAAAGAAAAATTCTTGCAACTATCATATTCATAAGAAAATCGAGAATCAAATAAAAAACGGCATGTAGTTTCGTTCATTATTGAATTAATAGGAGCAGTTCAAAGTTGATGTCCGGTATACCGGACACCAGGTCTGAAGGGGGTTAAAATGGCAGAGCAATTTACACATGCATAAAGAAACAATTTAATATCTTAAAACTCAATTGGTTTAAAAGGTTATTATTCGAATCACAGTAAAATTAAAGTAACTTTACAATCAGTTGTGTATACCAGCAAAAAAAGTGCGTGGCATCATAGGATGATATGTCAAAGCAGGGACGTGGCGAGAGTCTCATATATGGGGGAGGGGGGGTTTGAGACCCAAAAAATGCCGACTCTCTTGATGAACTTTGCAGACTTAAAAGACAAATACTTTTATAGTGCCTTCTCAATGATGGGGACACGAAATATCTAAGGGCTCAAACAAAGATAAAAGACCTGCCTTCAAAAATCACATTAAAAAATAAAGACAAAATTTAGCTTAGAAAAGGCACGATTTTATTTCCTCCTCGGTAGGAAGTCCTAACTCTCGATGGAAAATGAACTCGTCCTCTATAAATCACTTTTGCGACCATTGATTAGGTGTGCTTTCCCAATGTATGTGTGTGGGTGCAACCCAACAGAAAAACTGGGAGCACTGCAAGAAAGATATCACAAATGCCCCAAGAAAATAAATTTATTCGTAAATATCTGAAAAGCAAAACCATTTGGGATTTATTTAAAACTAGCAGTACGCGCACGGCGTTGCCCGTGGAATCAGGACTTCAACAAAATGAAAAAAAAAAAAAGAAAAGAAACGTCCACAATGATATGAAAAAGTTCCAAAAACTAAACAAAAGATAGACATTATTGATTTTCCCGCTTATTTTTCTTCGCGATAATGATATTTCAACTGTAGAAAAACAATGCAGAGTACGTTAATCCGAAACAATATTAAAAAATTGCAAGGTCAAAATGACTATTATACAGCAAGTAAAATATGCAAGACATAAACACGTTAAGACACTGCCGAAAATAATAATCGAAGTCATTCAGTTGATGGTTATGACGTATCCTGCGCTCTGCACCATCAGCCAATGAAATTTTGTCGGGGTTCAAATGGCTATAAGACACCGACAAATACTCTTTAACAGAAGGCATCGTGGTGGGACACAAGAGGATATTCCAGCGTTAACGAATTCTTTTATTAAAATGCTTCAAAGACTGTAAATTAGATTTAACACTTAAAAATAGGTTAAAACAAGATTAAACATAGATGCAGTAAATGCAACATGATGAAGTAGACACTGAAATCGCAACTGCATGAACACAGCTCCAACGCGACTGGAATGCATGCACAAGCCAGACTCAACGAGACTGCTTCGCATTTCGTTCTGCTCAGTTATATAATGCTGCGAGAGATTAGTTCCGCAGTTACGGGTGCAGACGTCAGGAGTCGCCGCAATTGCAACAATGCATGTTAGGAAGGCTCCGGAGAAACTTCCGCGGGATTATGCTGCTAGAGGAAAATATCTTTTAGCTGACCAGGAATAAATTAATTTTTAAAAAACTGAAAAAGCTATTTAAACCGTTTTTGTTTTAAATCCGACAAAACCGTTCCAATTACAAGCTGAAAAAAAATTGAAAATAATATTGTTATTAGAACGTCGGATGCAGCAAATTTAAAAACGAAATTTCGATGGCAAAACTGGCTATTTTTTAAAAAATTTCTCAAACTTCAGTAAATTACGTTTGAAGATCAAAACGAACTTCATTAGAAAGAAAATTGTTTGCTCTATCCGATGGTGCATTGATTGTTTTTCAGCGATCATTAGAAAAGAAACTACAACCGTAAACGTGCCAAAAATGACCGAAAACAAGACAAAACACTAAATAAAAAATTTTCGATATAAAATTTTAAAATTCCGGCTTCGAGGTGCATTGAGTCACCATTAAGACTACCTGTGTGCCAAATTTAAAGACTGTAAGGGCGATAGATTAATCTGGAGATCGCGCGCAAACACGCACGCGCACACACAAACATTGCCTTTTATAAGTATAAATATAGCCATAAAATAATTGAACAAAATGGATAATAGATATTAACGAAGCAGCATGAGAGATTCCAGTTCATGACCCTAGTATAGAAACAGACGCAGAGCAAAGCCCTATTTATAAGCACCTTCACCTCAAGACTTTCTGAATCGCCATATAACCTGATTGGGCCTATATAATCAAAAGAACATATCAACAATACAGTACAATTTTATAAATATAAATTATTTCATTATCACTATAATTACTTTGAACTGAATATTATTTCTTACCATCATTAAATTCAATTAATCATAAATAATACATTCTGATACATAAATAATATACATACACATAATATTTAAAAAATACGAATAATAATCAATCCTTAGGCGCTTAACATATCATGCCACTAAAATTTCATTCATAGATGTGGGAAATAAAAAAAAATCACAAAGCTAAAAGCTCGCTCCATTGGTCAATTCGTATTACTGAACTCATTATTGTAATTCATGTATTTAAAATATTATGAAAAAAACACATCAAGGTGTTAAATTTTTTAAATATGCAAACAATAAAAATATCAATTTCATTAAGCTTTAATTTTTTACATTTAAAATTTAAGAATTATTTTATTTAGAATCAAAAGTGAAAAGTTTGTTACAGGGTAGGTATTTTATTCGTTATATCACTAATCTCGATGTAAAAAAAAAAAAAAAACTTCTTCGAAATTCAACTCAATCTGAATTTCCGTTTATTACTATTATATACACGACATTCGAACTGAAAAGGTTCTTTTATTCCTCATCCGAGTACTTGAAAAATCGAAAACATCCACTGGTAATATATATGCATAAATTTGCAGAATTTTTTTAGATCTATTAAAACAAATCATGTTAAATAAGCAAATAATTAATTCAAGAAAAACAATGTAAAATAATGTGAAGCAGTGCAACTTGGTTAATTCGAAGATAATTTAGAAAATATTCGTGTAAAAGTTAATACAGCATGAGAAAACGGCAATTTTAACTAAGAAAAGGCAAGAAAAGATTTACAGTTAATATTTAACACCTTTAATAATGAATAAATAAACAGTGAGAAATTTTAATTAACAAAATTATAATATTTACTGATAATTATTTTAATAATTTTAATAAACTTACTTAAAGCTTAAATTTAAAATAATTCAAAAAGTGAGAAATATTTAATTGCTGTTTTGATTGGATACATTGATTGGATTCTCGAGTCAATAAAGAACCTCAAAAAGTTATTTATTCACGATCGATGAGTATAAAAAGTAAGGACGAAAGCAATTTAGAAATATAAAAGAATTTACAATTTTCATGCTTGACATTTAAGTAAACAAAATAAATTCGAATTACAGAATATATTTAGGCATTATGCGTATAGAAATTTTAAGGAAATAGAGAAAAAAAAATCGAATTACGAATTTGGATAAAAAAAACTTTGAATTAATCAAGTTCCACTCTAATAATAATGCTTTAACTCGCCTATAGTAAAGCAGGTTTGGCGTATGCAAGTCGCACTGTACTTTATCAGCTACATTCACGCTTTCTGGATTGAGATTATGTTGTCTGTGTTATACATGCACTAAAATTGATCAAAGGTAGCGTAAAAGGAATTGCTTACCTTTTGTTGACGTATTTAGAGCATAGTGCATCAGTTGCGCAGTGCTATATAGAATAGTTCATAAAATAAGCCAAGGCACAAATGGTTCACAGGAATGCTTCTGTTGAATATATAAATTTATTATATTTAAATTTAAAGTGAAAAAGAAATAGTGAGCTTGATTAGACATGACGAACACTCATTATGTTAACAGCGATTACAGCAGGATCTTAATAGGAAGTGAGTAAAACAATGAAGTTAAGAGTTCAAATTCCAGCAATTATATAGCGCCATCTATCGGGGTGTGAAGTGAGTAGTTCAGTTTCTTTTCTAAAAATGCCATATGTCCAACACCTCTACTCGTCTTTTGAAAAGGAAACAGGTATTAGTTGAAGATTCTTCCGATGAAATTCAAATGCAGGACGTGGAAGCGGTTTGGTTAGGATGTCAGCTGTCATATTCTTACTTTAACAATATACCACGCAATTGCGCGTCAAAACTTATAGCTACGCAAGTTTTCATTGTAATTCCTAAAAAGTTTTTTCAGTACAAACATATGACAAGCGATATATTAATATTTTCTTTATAAAATAATAAGATAAATCTGATTTGATTTGATGGATGAAAGTCTCATTTTCGAATTTTTACGGGATACAGGGAATGGGAACATAATTTTTAACTATGATCAGATGCAGCAGACCAAACTTCTATACTAAATAACACTGAAAATGTTTAAAACACGAAGACGAGTTTAAATGCGTTCCCCCTCCCTTTCCCCTTCTATGAAATGGTCTTGAAACAACTAATCTTCAACTCCGAAGGCACAGAATCTGTGACAAAGCCATCTTGAATTTTATTTATGTAGTTACGAGTCCAGTGTTTCAGTAAATGTTGGTACTTTTTTAACTACGAAATTTTAGATAAAGAAATGGGAACTCTTTACGCCTCTGAAATAAATATGACTGAGTTATTTTAGCTAAATTTAATTTTTCTTTACATGTCCACCCCTGGTCTACTTGGTCCTTCAAATTTTCATTGTAATGAATGCAAATTTCGTCACTTAAAGTTAAAATAAATATGAAAGTCTGATTACAAAATTTGATTCGAAACGATCCAAACAAATTATAAGGGTGAATCAGATATTCTAGAACAAATTAATCCATTTTTATAATTAATCCATTATTAATCCATTTTAATGATTTTTCCATTAGAATAAAGAGTCGGGAACGTTACGTGCATGTTAGCGGACAATGTTTGGCCTAAATTGAGTTGAGGAGGTGCCATCTTTGCTCCAGTCAAAGATAAAGAGAATGTAGGATGGAATTGCACTACGGCGGCAGTAACACATTTATGCCTAGATTCTGGTACCCCCGGTTGGGTTGGGAGACGTCTCTTTTTCACTTGTTAACGGCCGGGAAAACCAATCCAACCCAACCCAACCGGGGGTACCAGAATAGCTGCCGTATTCACCGCCAACTCTGACCGGTGGTTAAAGATGACTGGCGGTATAACAGGCGCTCAGTGGAGTATTTGTCGCAAAATCCTGGCCAAAAATATTGCTTATCCTTTTAAAAGTTAAAATCATTGCTGTTGACTTTTGATTTATATTATATTAATAAATACACTTAAATAAACTCATAAACACAGAAAAGAATGTTTTTTTAAATAAATATAAAATGCAAAGTTTACTTAACTCTTTACTGCTTATATATTATATATATATACATATATATACACATGTTTTCCAGTTACTAGGATAGAATAACGGTTTTAATGTTATTCCATAGAGCTCTGTTCTTCGTTTTCATCATTCTCATTTTGATGCTTATTAGAAGGACCGCCCTCAGACGTTTCTTGAAGAAGTTGTATTGTTTCGCTAATGCAATGTATCTCACTTGGTCTTTGTCAAACCCAGATCATAAATGAATCACTGCTTAAGAGAAACAGATTCAGAACATCTATGTCGAAAACTTCACTATTGAACTTTATGGAGTAATTCGAACTGTACAACCTAAAGTATTTGTTTCTGGCCTTGGTAGCTTCTTGTGACAGCTGGCTAATATGAATTTGGCCACTTGCTTAATTACAGGGGCAATAATTATTAAAACTTTGTACATTGTTGGAGTCATAGCGTGCAATTATAAAGATCCATGTAGATCTTGTTTCATCAGCATATACTTAGAACTTTTTTCATCAATGTGATACCGATTTATTATAGCTTTCAATATCACTATCAACATTTTAATCAATTCTACATTTACTGCAGTGATTCGTGAAGCAATCTAAGAAGAATTCTAGATCCGAAAATATCTCATCATTTGATGTTCAAAAGCATTGCTTCAGATTGTCAAGAAGCAGTCCCAGTTCCTCTTTGAACTTTCTTAGGATGTTCTTTTTAATGCCTCATACAATTCTTTTCTCTTCTTCATTATCGCCTGTCATTCTGTATGATAAGTGAAGTTCTGACTTAAAGAATTGTATGCGTGTATGTAAAGTTGACATACAAATTTTCGAAGTAACTTGATTTTCTAGAAATCTCTTATGTAATTTATTAAAGTCTTATGATGGAAGTCCACAGATGTAGCACCTAATTGCAGATGTTATCCCTGTTGCAGTATTGCAGGCTGTTCCATCGCCCATTGTCAGTAGCACAGAGTATTTAATCTTTCACTCTCTACTTTCAGTTGGTACTTCTGTAATGTACTGAATTTCTTCGTTTATAACATCTGATATTTCATGTTTAAAGTGCATGCAGATTGCCTAGTAATTTAAAAGTACGGTAATCATAAATGGAAACACCGACCAGGTTAGGCATGCGGAGTGTACTGTAGGACTGGCCTCCATGACAATTAACACTGGCACTGTGGACGAACTCTCCTGTCATACGCCGACAACTTCCCCATTACAGGGTTACAACCCGCCAACATCGGAGATGGACCTTAAGAAGTAGTAAACTCACTTTATGTCAAAAAATGTCATAATAAAGTCATGAAAATAAAAAAATGGTATTTAGAAAAAATTATATTAAAAAATGGCGCAAATATGCGCAAGATTTTATCTTTGAAATTGGTCCTTAGTATTATAAATATTATGTCTTTATTTTAAAATTGGCCCGGCAACGTCTGGCACACCTTTAAAAAGCTTTCACAATGTATAAATTAGAGTTAAAAAGGCATAAAAATTAACTTTTTTTTTAACTTTTGAAATTTTTTATTATGTGAAAAATAAATATATTCGAATGAATATATAATTTAAAACAAAGATCTTACCTTTATTTAACATATAAAAATTATTTAACTTTGAACCATCAGTTTATATAGCCACAAAAAAAATATATTTAAACGTTACAGTAAAGCTGAAATGTGATAAAAACTACTTTCACTAATGAAGAAATCTGTTTTTCAACTGAGGCTAGGAGCTAAAGGATATGACTCATGTTCCTGAAATGAACGTCGATCGACGCACCAATTAGTCAGCTATTATAATATACCATTTTTACAATTGTTGAGTACATTTCAAAATTTGGACTTTTGGGCAGGATTTTGGTACAAATACTCCACTGTGCGGCGGTCAGAGTTAAGAACTTATAAAAGAAGAAGGGGCACTCCGAAAACTTGGCAGTGTGCCAAAAACCAATTCTGGTGAGATTTTGTAAGGAAGAAAACATTTAGGGCCGTAGCACACTAGCTTATATTTCGTCACCAAGGGAAAGCAAAACCGCTTCTAGGGCGTTTGAACCGGTTTTATTAGCCCTCAAAGCGAAGATGGGAGCTTTCGAACAGAACAAAAAACATCCATGCAAGTTCATGGGCGTGAATAACTGAACCAATCAGGTTCGACTCGCCAGTGACATCACTGAAAACTTAGGCACGATTTTCGGGATACACAGAAGCGTGTTAACATCTTAATTTTTTTATTGAAATAAGGTAGATGATCCAGTTTTTGCCACATTAAGAGAAAATCTGAATTGGAATTTTCACAGTGGATGACTGGTTTAAGTTTTTTTTAAGTCGTATTGACACTATTCTTTAGTAACTTTTATTGCCTGTTAATTAATAAAATCCTTCTCTGGAAAAATATTATATTTTGAGTTATGAATTTTTAAATAATATATCTTAATTTGTACCAGTTTTGGCCACATAATTATCATAATATATAACAGGCATTTCGCTTAATATTAAGCAAAAATAAAGCATTTTCATTCAGTATGTATTTTATTACATTTTCCATCTTTATAGCAAGTTTTTCATTGCATATAAAATAACTGAATAACAAATTTCTTACTTTTCAATCAATTTGGTGTCAAAGTTTTACATTATTTATTTGATATTTTTTCTTGTTTATATTTTATAAACATTCAGTAAATTTCTAGTTCTTATATTATATCTATATTAGGCAAAAATTAAATTAAATAGTATGATTTTTGGAACAAATTAATGAGCCTATTAGCTTGTATCTCTGGTTATTATACATAAATTAAATTTTAAACGTTATAAAATTTATTAAAAAAGAGGCTAGTACTGTTCCATAAAAGTATTTCCATAGATAACCAATCTTTTGTAAATGTTCAAGATATTGTGATGAATCTTTCAGAAGCTACATTTTCACAAAAAAACAGAGTTTCAGTGCCGCAGAAATATTTTGGTGTGCAATTTGCCAAGTTTAATATTCATTAATCTTGCATTATAAGTATGCATTGAAGACATGAATAAACAAATACGATGCATTCTATGTTTTATGCTATTCAAAAATGTACATTTACACATTTTTTTCAATTTATTTTATTTACCTTACAATGGTCCACTTTGTCACTTGTTACTTAAAATAAATATTAAAAAAAGTATAGATAATTAATAAATTTAGAATGTAATATAAATCTTAATATGCAGAGAATACGTATGCATTTTTTTTCAAGCCAAAAACAAAAAAAAAACAGTTCTTTGAGAATAAACATTCAAAATTTACAAAAGTGGTCCATTGTACCCTGGTCTCCTTTATACATAATGTATACAGCTGCATAAAATTTTTTTATTTTTAAAGGGCTGAATTTACCTCTAAGGGCCTCTTAAACCCTAAAGATAATTAATTTTAGAATTAATAGTTATTTCTGACAGTGTGACGATGAAAGATTAAAACACTTGCGAGTACTTGATACATGTTCACGCATTTAATTTGCTTGCAAGTCGCATGTTCAGGAAAAATGACCTAATCATATTCTAAATTACTAAAAAAGAGTTTGTTTAAGGTGTAGGAATGCATCTTATTGGTTAACATCAAATCAGTTGCAAATAATTTCATTTGATAATTACAGAGAGAATTAATGATAACATAGAGGATGAAATTATGGCAATAGCAAATTTAATATTAACTTCATATTAATTTTAAAATCTATTAAAATATGTATGTTTTCGTTTAAATTTTTTCTGTCAATTATAACTTTTTATACAGAGATGTGCAATTCTTTGGGTCTGTTTCTTTGCGAAATATAAACGACAAAAAAAAACCTATTTGCATCGCCTAAAAGGCAATTACACATTGCAATTGTCATCCCTTCTTTGGGGGTTGTCAGATCGTAAAGAAGGGGAGTCCAACCCCCTTCGGTCAAGGACACATTGAAGGAGAAACCGCCCATAGAATACTTGCTCTCCCTTGGTGACGAAATATGACCAAGTGTGCTACGGCCTTTAGGAAGTCTCGCCAGGTCCTGTTGCGCAAAGGAATGCGCAGGGGATTTGATTTGTTTTGATCGTGGCGTGTCTCTAACTTTGGTTAACTCGCAACGGAATTTTTTTTGGCGTTTTCGATTCTTCTAGCTTGCTTTTAGGTCTGAGAAAACAGAATTCAGCACGAATTATGACAGATGTATTTCTTGCAACGCCACTCGTGCAAAATCGCAGGAATTGAAATACTTTCGCTTCCCAAAAGACGAAGAAAGGTATGAACGAATTTTACTCATTTTTCAACCTTCGGCTTAATGTATATATACTTCGTTCTAGTATCAATAAATTTCTTTAATGCTTGCATTATGTTTCATAGAACCGCATAAACCCAGCATAACAGGATGGAAAGTTACACTGTCTGCTTTCCTTCTTCTGGCACGTGAATTGTTTGAAAAAATGAAATTTGTCCTCCTCAGCCCCTTCAACCAAGATGCCTTAGAAAACTATTTTTCTCAGGTATGTTGTTCATTGCTTGAAATTAATTTATTTAATTATAAAATTTGAGTTTGGTAAAAGAAAGCTAAGTAAATTAATAAATTGCTTTTATTTTATAGAACTTATTTAACACAACTTTTTCATCATTTCTTTAGGTATTTTTAAAAAAAATTCAATGTCAGATTTCAAATTATTTGATTACAAACACAAATTTGGAAGGTTCAATTTATTTTAAAATTTAACAATATTTTTAACATTTAAGAAATCTTTTAAGGCTGACTTAAATGAAAAATAAGTAAATTGTGTAAAATAATTTGCTGATGACCATAAAAAATACATAAAAACTTAACATTTTTTACTAATTCCATGTGTTTAATTGATATTTTCTCTTTAGATGAGGCGAAGAGGGGGTAGCAATGACCATCCTACTCCAGTGTACTTCCAGCAGAGAATACGGATGTTATTAGCTGAAGGGGTGTTTGCTATGTGTGGAAATGCCAACTGTGAGCCAGATGATGACATTATTATTGAATCCACCCAAATCATCCCGCAAACAGATGAAGATTGCCTAGAGCTTGTTATTGATGAATCCGCCACCATCATGGATTGCCCAGAAGCACAGGAAAATTGGGATGATTTTGAGCTCAACAGTGCCACTTATGTGGCAGGCTACGTATCAAAAAAGTCTCTTCAGAAAATCAAACTGTGAACTCTGCAAATCAAATATATGCCAAGAACGCAGCAACGCAACAACTGCCACAATTTTTTTTTGGTCATTTAAAGAGTTTGCTGACTCAAAAACCGGATTACAATATCCTTCGCAACCCTTTGTAAATTCGGTGAAATTTTCAACTATATTTTTTCAAACACAAGTCATGAAAGGGGAATTTTGAAAAGATTAATAGCAAATTTGAGGGAATTTGAAAATTCTTTTGACTTGCAGTGAACATTCAAATGAACTTTGGGAATTAATAATAAATTTGTATGCCAGAACAACGCTGTGCAACAAATTAAAAATTATTTCCAAGAAACAAAGTAATTTTTAAAAAACCCAAAAATTAAAAAAATGCAATAAAATCTAAATATATATATAGACATCATTTATGTATATTTCATTTTATATTTTCTTTAGTTCAATGTATTAGATATATATTTAAATTGTATTCAAATATAAATGATAAATGGCAATTTCATTTCATTCTTAAGATAAACAATTACTGATGAATTGATTTTGAATGTATTAGTAAAATGCTTTAAGTTTTGCTTATCCTATTTAATTTTGATTGTGCTTCCATAATTGATCTTTATCAAACTTGTTATGAAGGAATTACCCTCTTCAAGAATTTGAACTGTATGAAAGAATATTAAAACTAACTGTATGAACTGTATTTTTCTATAAGTATGTTTTGATTAGGGATTGCAATACGGCACCAATTTCAATCCGGTCGGATTCCCATCGATCCGACCGGATCCGGCCGGATTGGTCACATCAAAACTATTTTGCCTTTTCATTCCAAAATCAACTGTATAAAAGATGATAAAGTGAGTGTATTACAAAGTTTATAAAAAAAAGCGTTAATTTCTTCTGAAATCAACTTTATTTACACTGTTATAATTAATCAACATTTACGTATGAATCAACAATAAAAATTTAGTACAATGTAACTAGTTAAATTGTAATTGATATATTAGTTTAGTAATAATTAGATAATGACGGGCGGTTAAGTTCAGTCTCACTTACAAGATTTCCCAAATGGCATCAATAACTTGTTATGTAACTTATATTAAATCTAACTAATTCAGGCTCATCAACTGAGATCACAATAATTAGGTATTTTAGACACGCCAAGCAGTCTCATTCTTATAATTATGACAGTCATCATGAATCTGTTTAATCAATGGCACAATTATCACAATAACGAGTTCAAAACTTCTTCGTATGTTTTAATATACTTACTTTAAATTATTATTTTAAGTAAAACAATTTTTTAAAAACTCACTTTGGTTTTGAAAAAATTATCGTAGGAAACAAATAGTGTTAATTGTGTCATCTGCCAATCGACTTCTTACAGAACTACAAATATAACCAGCGGCCTAGAAAGCCCTTTCTGCTTCTACACTTGTCGGTTTTATTGTCAACAAATACTCATGAATAGAATACAGAACTCCTTCACTTTCACATGCAGTCATTTCCGTTCTTAATGTTTTCTCATAATCTTTCTCTTTTTTTGGTATTTATGCTCTAGTTTTTCATATCTTTCTGGATTTGCATCTGTAATTCTTTCTGTAATGTCAAATCATTTTTCAATGTCGATGAATCTAAGTTATTTTCTACTATATTATCTACGTTTTCTTTAAAGCTATAATCTTGAACAACTCTTTCTAAGATATTTTTCATTTCTAGTCTTACAACTTTTTTTTCCGGCATAGTAAATGTATCATCAGTTCGTCTTGTATCATCATCATATTTTTTTTATTTTGTGAGTAT
Source organism: Araneus ventricosus (assembly GCA_013235015.1). NCBI lineage: Eukaryota > Metazoa > Arthropoda > Arachnida > Araneae > Araneidae > Araneus > Araneus ventricosus. The sequence goes on along the minus strand of BGPR01003754.1, from coordinate 31,240 downwards.
ATTCCTGTTTCCATTTCGAATTGGTTTCAAAAGTGACATGTTTGTTTTAGAACTTTTAGACTAGTACCTGCAATGCAATACAAATAGGTACATACTTACAATTTAAAACGTTATTTCGGTCACTATGTAAGAAGAAAGTCATATTATAAAGAAAAATTAGAAATATGGATATTTACTCAATTCATTTCTAAGTCTAATTATCTGCTTAAATCATTCTCTTACTCGTAAATGCAACATAAACATAATTCATCTATCAAATGAACAATAACAATGTCTATATGTGTAGCGGGTGAGTCAGCGTCGAACGACTCGTTCACACCACGCATTTAAGGCTTGTTTCGTAGAATTTAAAAAACGCCTTTTCCCAAGAGATGGCGCTGAAGTTTACTAGGCTGTGACGTCATCTTTTTCATCAAATTTTTAGCCTTTTCGCCAAGAAGGAAATAAATGGTACTTTCTGGCACCTGAAAATAACTCACGGGTTCCCTACCCTCATAAAAAAACCGCAAGGACAGGTCTTTCACATCACAAAAAGAGGAGAACCCCTTCGTCGCCTTAGGGTACGGCAAGAGGGGCGGGCTCTGGTTTGAGAGAAGGTCAGTCAAATTCCCGCTCTGTCAGAAAATTGTTTGAGAAATTTTTCTCCAGCTAGTTTTTCAGTCCACCTTAGTGAGAAAAAAAAAAAAAAAAA
>BGPR01003754.1:11857-25549 GCA_013235015.1 Araneus ventricosus | reverse complement strand
TTGTTTCTCGAAGTTACTCGCGATACTCTTGTTTCTCGAAGTTACTGGTGATTCTCTTTTGTTTCTCGAAGTTACACTCTATTTTCTTTTATTTCTCGAAGTTACTCTCAATTCTCTTTGGTTTTTCTGAAATACTAATGTATATTAAATTGGCGAAATAAAATGAAACTAAGGTTACAATGAAAATTGTTTTATTTCTTCATAAAATATATTACAATGTCAATTCTTTTGTTTTGAATTCTTAACTCGTGCGTGGATATGTTACAATTCTGTGTAGGATCGGTCGATGATATGAAAAGTAACATGCATAAATTTAATAATTCGGGAATATTGTTTCTCGTAAAAGTTGAATCAATACATGAATTTCCCAGAATACTAGGATAATTTGTTAGCATCATGTTCAAATCTAAATGCTTCTTCATGAAACCGAACGCTTTCTCATTCCTTTTGACATCTACATTAAAGTCACCCATAACAATAATTGGAATATCTTTAACTATATGAAAGTCTTCCTCCATCTAAAATAAGATATTAGTTATGTTTTCAACATATGTAGCTACCGAGATATAGAGGATCGCATCACTAATTCATGCGTATTTTTGACCAACTTTGCGACTCATTAGTCGCAAAACTACAATTCCGATTTCCAATTTTTCTTTTGTAACTTTTGTTGTTACCCTTGATCTCTAAAATAAGACATTAGTTTCGTTTTAACATATGTAGTTACCGAGATATAGAGGATCTTCCAAGCAACGTTTTTTGTGGTGTTTTGGCATGTGAATGAAATTCCCACCCGAGACCCCAATGGGAGGAACGTGGTCCTACGTTAAAAAAAAAAAAATCAGACGGCAATATGGGATTTACAGTCAGGACGGTACTGATACTTCTACTCTGATATTATATATTGATGACTGAAATGATATCTGATATTCCTGATTAATTATTTTTCAGTAGAAATTAACTACATTATGTAAAAGTTTAAGCACAATTCAGTAAGTTTTTTTTTTTCATAAAATTGACTAGTGGAGTTTTATAACAAGTAAATGAGAATATTACAAGAATTCCATAATTAAAAATGCGTTGATTTGATAATTAATAAAAGGATTTCATAAGATTATAAAAATTCTAAATTTTCGATGCAGTTTAAATGGTCTAACTTCTCGATTCGCTTCAAATTTCAGAATTATTTCACCCTCTGTTGCTTCCTTTGGTCTCCCCTTTAGTTTATAATTCATAATTATGAATATTACGCAATTTTGAAATCAATATTTTCTGGAATTTTCCACCGCGTGGCGTCATTCGTAAGGAAAAAATGTAATTAAATTAATCAGTTAACTGATGTTTAAGTCCTGAAAATATTAAAACAATGCAGTGTCATCAAGAGCACATAAGTGTGTAAAATTTTAAAACTTTAGCACACCAGTGAGTGAGTGAAAAATAGATTTAAAAAATTCCATCTTTGCAAAAATGAAAGAACTCAAGGTAAAAGGTATAAATAGATCTAAATAAAAAAAAGCAAAGAACAAAGTAAGTAATCAAAAATCTTGATAAAAAATCAGGATACGTGCAAAAAGCATGAGCAACATGTTTTCTTTGTGATTTATTTTCGATAGATAAATCTGCATTTGTAACATTTAAGTGTCAATATTTCATATGTTAGAAAAGTTGGGATAAAAGAACTTTTTAAAGTTAATTTTTTAAAGCTACTTTGTAAAAATTTTTGTTACTTCCTTTAAAAAAAACAGAGCCCGAGGTGGCCTGGTGGTAGAGGCTCGGCTTCTGGGCCGGATGGTACCAGATTCGAAACCTGATTCCATCTAAGAACCGCAATATATGTGGACCTAGTGTAATCTGGTCAACGAACGAATCAATGGTCAAACTTCCTATCATTGATGTGGTGCTGAAGTTCGGAGAGAAAGGTATCGGCCCAGGTATCGTCCTCGACATCTGACCATGGTTTAGAAGCATCCCGATGTGGCCCTCCTGTTGTTTCAAAATGGAACGCAAATATATTAAATAAGCTAAACTAATAAAACAGTTAATACAATCAGGGATGAGATTGGCAAAAAAGCTAAAAGACTGAAATCATACGCGAGCAAAAAATTTGCACCATAAACATGCATGCATACGCGAAAGATGTTTTAAGAAGTAAAACATCAGAACATGCAACATGATGAAAATATTACACTATAATAATTAACTTAATTATTTATAATTCAGTATGTAAAGATAAGAAAAAGAATATTAAATTATTATTAAATCATTCACATTAAAAGTTAGCAAACAAGTTTAACACATCATCAGGGGCATCAGAAAATACAAAATTAGACATTAAAACATATTTACCACCTGTACAACACTGAGATGCAACATTCACCCAATAGAAGTCTGAGAAGAATTATATTTAAAAGTCTTTGGATAAAAGTTAGCTAAAAAAATAAATAAAATTAAGGACAAATAATTTCTTTTGCTTCATGCAATTGTGTAAAGTGCTCTTTACACACTTAGTGCTTTTGTGTAAAGTGAGCTCTTTATAAATTATAATAATGTATCATACATACTGAATTCTGTTCTATTTCTTTTATTTTTATACTTTTTTGCAAAAGTAACGGCACAAGATTTTGTACCTTACAAAGTGAGAGTTTAGTTTAGTTATATTAACTTCCCGTTTTGAAGCAACACGAGGGCTATTTTGGGACGGACTTCGTGATTTTGAACCTCGGTCAGATGACGGGGACGGCGCTTGGGTTGGCGCCCCCTCTCCAGGCTTCCGCGCCACACCGGCGCGGGGGCATTTCGCCACTGCCTATGATTTCGCATGCGGCGGGCTCCATACGCGCCGGATCTTCATTGGGGTCGGGTTTCGAACCTGGAGCTCTCCGGCCCTAAGGCTAAGGCCTTACCACTAGGCCACCGCGGCCACTTATATAAAGTGAGAGGGGTTGAGGAATTGTACAGTTACAATGACAGATTCATTTAGCATTATTGCTATTTGAAACGTTCCCTTTATTGTTAAAGAAGTGGTTTTCTTTCGTTTTTTTATTTGTGTGGCTTTTGTTCGTAAAAGATCGTAATTAACACGCTTCACCCCTTGTTCTGGAGGGCTCCTATCTTTGACAGATTTTTCTTCAATAAAGGATGTGTTTGCATCCTCTTTATTTTCAGTAGAGGCTAAAGATTCTGCACAGTCTTCAGTAGTATCTCTTTGTTAATTACGGACATAGTTGTCGGGACTACATTATCTCTAGAATGCCTAGGTAAATCATCGGTTTTATTTTTTATTTTGAGAAGATTTTTTTTATGTCTTATCCTCTGCTTTTTTGCTGCATTTGCGCGCAGCTTTTTAGCTACCTCTTTTGACAGGAGTTTTTCTTTTTTTAATGTAGTTTATTTGTTTTTGTTCCATTTTTTTTATTTTTTCATCTTGGTACGCCCTACGAGATGGCCTTAAGTTTTTAACATGTTCATGCAAAAAAAAACTTGATATAATGTTGATTCGTCAGTAGAAGATGAATAGTTTCCCAGCCGGTGGAGTTAAGCCGATATTTGAGCAAATTTTATCTAGAATTTTCTTTCAAAATCGGAAGATAGAAGGGTGTCTTTTCTTTGTGTGAAAGCGGAATTTTCGGGGAAAAAAAAAGCAAATTTTTGCGGCGGAAAAAAAACACCGGAATTTTGCCAGAAAAAAGCGAAATTTCTCCAAAATAACAAAAAAGCGGAAATACGCCAAAAGGCGGAAGAATCTCATCCCTGTACAATAAGAGTCAATCTGAATTGTTGGATGAACGAGGATTCGAGGAGTTTCGAAGTTATATTATGGACTATATTGCATTTAACTGCTAATGGATGCAGATGACAAAAAACTGCTATTCCGATTTCAGATGTGCTAGCCGTACTAGCTTCGTCCTTTTAACCTACGAATGAATTAAGAGATTTAAAATTTTGTACTATCGATGACAGTACAGTGTTTTGATGTTTTCAAAATTAATTTCTTGTCAATTGATTAATTTAATCAAATTTTGATTCCATATGAGTACATACGCGGCACACCCTCGCTCCTCCTATCCCCGCTTGAAGTTCAGAAAATGTATAACTCCAATAAGTATCCTATTGTCAAAATAATATTTCTTAAATAGGAAAAGCTATTTGGGAACGCTTAATTTTGACGATTCTGAGTCTATCACAATTTTTAACGACCTAAGTAATAATTTTGTATGTAATATTCGTTGAATTTGAATAAAAAGTAATAAAATTGTTACCATCCTGAATAATAATAGTAGAAGAAATTATGATACATTTTTCTAAAATGAATTATTGCATTATATGAGAGTGCAACTGATTGTAGCTAGCTCAGTTTTTATTTGAAAATCACATCAACAGGGAAAACTAAAATTACCTTAGCTCCTAAGTGTATAGCTGCGTACGAGTTATTAATTACATTTCGGAATATATCAAATTATCTAACAAATATTGTTTCAATAATAGCCAAAAAAAAATCGCGGTCAGCGTGGACGGAGACCCACGTAAATACAAACAGAAGCCCTTTTTTATAACAATGAAACCAGGATCAATTACTCTCAAGCATACACATCCCAGAAAAAAGAGAGTCCCTTTTCAGCGTTGACCCCATGTGGTTAAACAGGGTTTCTATATTTTAAATTGGCGAAAGGAAATCTAGTAAGGACCAAACCGGCGAGTGAAAAAACCGCCAAACCTGAAAATTTCACTTCTTCACTGATTCGACTGAATCAGATGCAGCGCCCTCTAGCGAACAAAAAGAGTATTTTAATGATTTCAATATATTTATTCGGTTTATAATTATAATGAAGTATCAATGCAAACAAAATACTGCAATATATTGGGGAAAAAGGTACTTTATAGATCTCCACAGAGTTTCAAAGTAGTTAAACGTTTTTTTCCAAAGAGAAATATACATTCGTAATTATTAATTCTAACCATCTTTGCGTATTTATTTTGACCTTCGTATAATTTTTATACAGAAACGGCTTTCAACTAATTGTAGAATAATATTTCTGTAACAATCATATGAAATTTTGTAATCATCAGCAAATTTTTTCTACCCCAAAAGATGGGTTCAGTGGAGCCCTTCGCTTCATTTTTTCGCGAAGACAGCCTTAAGTACCTACTCTTGCAACAACGCGAGTATTTTTTCAAGAAATCGGCTTCATGCTTTTTTTTTATTTTACTGGATCCGGTTATCGGATCCGGTAGACGTCTAATGATGCCGGATTACCGGATCCGGTTTTCCGGATTGCAATCCCTAGTTATGATGGTTCTATACATCCTATTTAATTTTGATTGTGCTTCTATAATTGATCTTTATGAAAATAGTTATGAAAGACTTACCCTCTTAAAGAATTTGAACTTTATCAAACATTTTGCAGCTTATACATCATTGTTCAATATATTGATTATAAATTGTTATATGGTAACAGTTTACTTGTAGTTTGTAAAATGTTTCTATAAGTATGTTATAATGGTTCTATAGAAGTAGTCACTGGTTTATTTTAGTCGTAAATTTGGCACACACATCACCGTTGCTTTTCATCCTCTATGACTCAATGAAACTGCAGCTGAGTGTGAGGCTAGACATTAAGTAAGAATGCAGCAGAGAACTGAGAGTTCGCTGAGTGCTGAGTCTTCAGGTTGTTCGCACATTTTTGATCGCCTTTTCTTTCATAACTTTTTGTTCTCTTAAATATTCAGTTGGATAATCCTTATACTTAACAATCTTTCTGCATCATAATTGTCATGACAATAATCCTTTTTGTAGTATCGAAAGAGGTATTTTATCTCACTCCTCTTCGACAGCTTTCCAATATCTACAAGGGGCTGCTTGCTTTGTCTTAATGCAGTTCTACTGATTGATGGCATTGTAGCACTCTCTTTCCATTTAATTTCCCATTATATGAAAAACCTACCACAATCAAAAATTACTTAGAAAAACTTTAGATTCTTTGAACAATGTTTTAATGTATTTTTTCTCCTCTTGATGATAACAAATTGATTCTTTTTTTTCTTGCATTCATTTAAGTAGACCTATATTTCATCCACTGCTAAAATGTTTTTTTTTATTTTTTATTTTTCTCTTGATAATTTCTTTTCAAAAATAATTCCATAGCCCGTTCTGGGTTCAGCCATACAATATGTAGAAAGGCGATGAGCATTTTATTTTTATAATTCAAATCGGTGTTAATAATGTTGTTTACAGTTGACACTGAGCATTGTAATGATTTTTCAATATACCTTTGACTTGAAGAATTTTGTTTCAACATTAAATATCTCCCTCTAGCAGTATTTGATGACCTGCATTTTTTGGTTTGATACGTATTTGGAACAATTTTTCCACTTGAAGGCAGACTTAGACAATTTTTAACTTTCGTATTAAGAATATTACCTATTGTGCTAATTAGATATAAAAAAATCCCATGGCTTTCACAACGTCTTTGAATAACTGAGCAAGAAGAATTCTCTTCAGGAAGATTGAAAACCTTGTCTTCCATTCATCACTTCTTCATAAGTGCTATTTTGCATGTAAAAAATATTTTTGGTAACATATGATAATTTATACTTCCATAAATGTAATTTATATGACCATTTTTTCCTATATCAAAATGAAACAGTCTAAAAAATTCTATTATTTACCTATTTAAACCTACAAATATATATTTCTTCTAAAAAATCATGTCTTATTAGGAAAATACTAATATATGATTTTCTGCATTATTTATAAAAAAACTTTTCTAAAACTTTTTAATTTTTGTTTCTATTTCTTTCCATATATTTTTCAATCGAGCAACACTTAAAGAGCCCACTTAATATGTTCTATGAACGTGAAAAGCGCTAGGAAAACGATCTAGAAACCTGGAATGGAATGGCCATGAGCGCGATATCTAGAAGTTGCTTTTACTGCCGAGCATATTCCTCTCCAGGCACAAGGTAGCGCTGCGGTCGCTGGCTAACATTGCGTCTATGGAAGTCCCTTCTTCACGCAGTACATTAATCGGTCCAAACCCCCTACAGCGATGTTCAAGGACAGCGAACACTCGGAAACGCAGGCACTATCTGCACGTATTGACAGTTGAGTGGTGGTCATTTGTGTCCCGCACTGATGATCGCTTGCTTAGATTCACAGCACGTGAACAGAAAAGTTCGAAATATAATCCGTTTGCATCGTTTGTAAATTTTGTATTTTTGGACCGGGTCTTTTACATTCTACAAATAAAATGACAAAGTAATGACTTTAGGACCTTATTTTGTTTATTTGTGTTTACCTCTTTGTGTCAAGTTCATTTAAGAGTTGTCTGTGAAATCAATCCATACTGGGTTATATAGTTTTAATTATTTTAACAACAGTGATGTGCGCATGTGTTTTGGGAATAAAATGGAGTCATTTCGTGATTATAGGTCAAATGCAGCACGCCGCTTTGATTTTGGAATTCATTTCCCTTTTCGCAAGAAGAAATCCTTTGTTAAATGACTTGTTCAACTACATTTGGCGTATGTCATCACGTGAATGGACTTCATTGGGAACCATTTATCAGAAAATTAAATATCATACAGCTCTTGTTATTTTAAAATTTATCATTTCAAATGACAAATTTTATATCTTTCGATCTATTGAAGGTTTATAAATTTTTCAAGTAATGAAATAATTTTAAATGTGTAATAATTTTTAATATGTAATTACAAAAAATATTTCTATAACCTTTTTGTACAGGTTGGATAAAGATGATTCTCAAACTATGTCTTTTAATAAATGGAGAGATTATTTCCTTTTTTTACCAAGCTTTGAACTGGGAGACCTTTTGCGATCCTGGAGGCATGCAACTGTAAGTACATATTTTATTTTTAAAACAAAGTTAATATGAGAATGTTGAAAAGTAATTAGAAATATATTTATGGTATAATAACTGAAAAAAAAAGTCTTGTGTTCAAAATTTAAAATATCTAAATCCTTACTTTTTAAATGATGATTCTTCCCTTTCATTTTGAATGAATCTTTTATCTGATAAAGCCCAGACTAAAAGAAGTTTGTACCAATCTGCAAGCAGGCTTTACTGATTGGTTGCTTTTCATCTGAAAAGAATTTTCTTTCTTTGTTGCAGTAACTTTTACTATCATTCATATCACTTCGCTCTCTCGCTTTTCAAGCGAGAATTTTTTTTAAAAAAAAACCTCTTTTATACCTTTTTCTTAGTTGTATTTACCTAGATTCTACTTCTTACCTAGTAGTTCTCGATTCATTATTTTTCGTTAAAAAAGTAGTATCATTAAAATGCCTGAAAAACTTAAAACACGCGTTTTTATTGTATGAAGAAGAGTTGTTGAAGAGAATTGGTAGAAGACTAAATTTAACTTATTTTTAATGTGTGGCCATTTTTACTCATAACTTATAGTAAACTCGAGTTATTAACTAGACTAGTCTTGGATTACTTCTCTTTCTTATCGAGCTATATTTCAGGTGGAGCTTAAAAAATATCATTAAGATTATTGTTTTTGGATGTTATTTATTTTACTGGGATATTTGTGCCCGTCTAAGACGGGCTGTTAGCTTGCCAACAATATCTCAGATCTGACTGTCAGTGCTTAAGAAATTAAAAAAGCATGAAAACAGAAATGATGAATCAATTCACACTAACTTTCGCTTTGCAAAATATATAAATATTCAATTTCAAAATTAAGTGCGAAAAAGAAAGAAACTTTAACAAAAACGAAAGTAAAGATCTCCGAGAAGTGGGAAAATAAATTAATTCTAATTAATTAAAGGTTTGCGGTTTGAATTCTGTTTAATGTCTCCTGTCTTTGTCTCGCCCTCCATCGTGCAGAATCTCTCTCTTGCCAATCTTCGTTTTCTTGCAGTGGGATCTTCTCTATCCATATTGTTTACCAACAATACTTGAAGGCTTTCTCTTTCGAAGATAAGGGAAATTCACTTCTCCTTCGAAAACCGCTCCAAATTCTAAGAAAAGACACCCCTTTCCTGTTCCCTTCTGAGCGAGCCACGCCCACATTCCTGGACCGTTAGAGGCCTCCAGACTGTGTTTATATTCAGGGTGGCGCCAGAGGGGGGAGGACCAGGACTGTCAGAGACCCACCCCCATCGGGTAAAATACTTTTACGGAATATTCGACTGTAGTTAATAAATAATAATCTGGCGAAAATTTGAGACCAATTTCATTACACTCGTCCCCCATACAGCAGGTCGTGCCCTCTGTTGGGAAAATTGCTCCCCGTCGGGCAAACTCTAGCGCCATTCCTGTTTATATATTATAGGTTAGAGATTCAATCCTTTATATTTACGTTCACAAGATATTTTTTCCTTAAATAATATAGTTTGTGTAATGATATTTTAATATCTAGTTTGAAATGGCAGAATAATTAAAAGTACTGTTTATTAGTAATTATCAAGGAAGATATTTAAAAAAATTGTATATTAGTGACAGAATGTTTAATCAGAAATGTAAAATTGAATTATAGAAGATATTCATTTAGTCCTTTTTAAAACTTACAGTAAATATTTGTTTTTTTTCCCCAAAATATCCAGTTTTATTGTCTAATTTATTATCAACAATCTTAGAATTAATCATCAAAATTTATTCTTCTTATAGCCAGATCTAGAATGCATATGTAGTTTTATTATGTTCATAAAACTAAAATTAAATTAAATTTGAATAATATTTTTAATGCTTTTTAAAACTTTTATGGAACAAAATATTTGGTATTTAATGTCAATTGTTCATAAATATTGGGATGAGAGATCTTTAGGTACTGTCTTAGCGCCACGAGAAAAACCCCAAACACCAGACATGCTGATGGCGGTCGTTATGGTAACGGGATATTCTACTGCATTTGTTTGGAGGGGAGGGAAGGCCTTTACTTTATTTGGCGCAGATAGAATCAGCGGAAGTCTCATTTCTCTTTGTGCTTCGTTCGAAAACGAATTCCTCGCCTAACAGAAATCCGCTTAGGTTGCCAAATGTTGCGGTTGATTTTATGTCTGTGTCCCTCCTTTCTTCGACTCGTCCATTTGAGGCAACTCTGCTATTGGTTTTTCTCCTGGCGGTAGGACAGTAGATATTTTTTAATTGGTAGGAATATTATATTTTTTTCATTCTCTGTCTTTATATTTTATGTGCAATTTTCAGCAATAAACGTAGCTGGCATTTTGTCATGAATATCAATTATTTATTTATTATGAATAATAGATTATATACATCACTGTATGGAGGAGTAGAATGAAAACACATGCATTAGTTCTAGAAGCAATTTAGCAATTTTATGAGTTATAAATTTGAAATGTAGCAAAATTATTTCCTGATTCTTGCTGTGGTTTTTGTTCCACCTCCCTTTGTTGATGGAATTTCATGCCAAGATTATATACCAACCCCCCAAACACAAAAATTCCCAATTCCTGTGTCAGATCAAAATTGGTAAAGGCTGGTGGACGTCCCATCCCCAAACAATATGACAACTGAGAGGTTTACTTTCATTAAATTTTATCAAAACTCATCAAAATTAGTAAAAGAATCATGTCATAATAATTTTTGTGTTTTTCTCAGTTATACTTACTGGTTTTCTATAAATCTGTTTCTCAAGCATATATTTATATTTTAAATTTTTATAACATGGTAGATGACTTACATCACTAAAGCTTTCTGAGGGAGGGTGTGTGTGTGTCCAGAAAATTGCTTATTCAAAATCTAGAACCATATGCAATTTTTTTACTTGTTTGCATTAAGAGTAATTTATAAATTATCTGTTTACAAAACATTTTATAAACAAAAATGGTTTGTGAAAATTTTCACCCTTCTGATTTTTGTAATTATTTTATTTTAGAAAATTTGTCAAGACTGAATGAATGCACCAAAAAGATTTTAAATCAATTTAAATTTTATTATAACTTTAAATTCTCTTGAATATTATTTTAAATGTCTGTTTTAACAGTTTCTAGATATAGGTGAAAACCCTTTAGTGCCGGAAGATTTCACTAGGAAAGAGATGCAAACGGGAATATGGTGGCGCCTCCTAGTGGCAGGAGCTGTAGCTGGAGGGGTCTCTCGGACGTGTACAGCTCCTTTAGACAGAATTAAAGTGTTTCTTCAGGTAAGTGCTTCTGTGTGCTATTTGATGTTTACAGAGACGGCCCGTACAAAAGCGGGGCTTGACTTGCGGGGCCTTGAAAAAAATTTCGTACAACAAAATATTGTATTGCTTTTTGCTATTTATTACAATGTACATTTTGGTATAGTAAGGACTAAAGGCATGCATGAAAATGATAAATAATTAAATTGTTTTCATAAAGTTAGTATTTCAATCACACAAAAAATCTGTAATATATCAAATAACAAAAATAATTGCTTCCTAAGAGCAATTTGATATGCGATTTACTAGAATAAGTATACAGTGTGGGATTTTTGTTCCATTTTCTTATATATTTTGTAGAAAATTCTTTAATAATATCATCATGATTTAGTTTTTTTCTGGTTAATACGGATTCGATAGATAAAATAGCTAAGCATATCACTCGTTCTTCACTAATGCTAAATTTCAAATAATTTTATTATTTTTAATCTTGAGAAAGACCTTTCTGTAGATGCGACGGTAATTGGTAAGGTCAATATAATTTTAGAGCAGAAATAAGATTGGGATACAATTCAAACTTATTAATTTTACATAAATATTATGATACTAAGCCCTCGAAGGGAAAACTTGGTGGCAGATGTTATATTTTGTTAAATAAATCAGTGTAATTTACTTTCATTATGCAAAAGCTGTTAGCGGCGCGGGCCGTGAGTTCGCTCCGTTCAAAACCCTCTCGGGCAGGACCTGGATATTTATGAACAATGCTAAAATGTATGTTTTGATATATTCATTCTTGAAGTCTTCTGGGTAAAATGTATGTTTTGATATATTCAATGTATGTTTTGATATATTCATTCTTGAAGTCTTCTGGGTAAAATGTATGTTTTGATATATTCAGAGATGAGATTTTTCCGCTTTTTCGCTGATTTCCGCTTTTTTGTTATTTTGGAGAAATTTCCGTTTTTCTCTCTCAAAATTCCGGTTTTTTTTCTTTTTCTTTCAGATTTCCGTTTTTTTTTTTTCCCCGCCGCAAAAATTTACTTTTTCTTCCGAAAATTCCGCTTTTACACAAAGAAAAGAAACCTTTATATCCTCCGTTTTTGAAAGAAAATTCTGGGAAAATATTCTCGACCATGCGGCTTGACTCCACCGGCTAGGAAACTAGCTGATTCATCGTCTATTGACGAATCAACATTATATCGGCAAGCTCTACAAGGATGAACATTCCAACATATTCTGTGCCATTCAAAGTATTAAGTACCACCTTTTTGCGGAAAACAAAACCTCTGTGGCATATTTTTCAAAAAAAAAAAAAAAAAATTCTTTTTTTTTGCATGAACATGTTGAAAAAATTGGTTGAAAACTTAAGGTCATCTTGTAGGGCATACCAAGATGAGGAAATAATAAAAATGGAACAAAAACAAATAAATAAATAAACTACATAAAAAAAAGAAACTCCTGTCAAAAGAGGTATTCCGTCTTGTGCCCAATAAACTGTAAAATAGCTGTCATGGCTTCAAGGCACAGAGGCATGGGGCGGTGTTCTGTCAAAAGAGGTTAAGCAGAGAATAAGACATAAAAAAATCTTCTCAAAATAAAAAATAAAACCGATGATTTACCTAGGCATTCTAGAGATAATGTAGTCCCGACAACTATACCAGTAATTAAACAAAGAGATACTAATAAAGACTGTGCAAAAACTTTAACCTTTACTAAAAATAAACTTGCAGAGGGTATAAACACATCCTTTATTGAAGAAAAATCTGTTAAAGATAGGAGCCCTCCAAAACAAGGGGGTAAAACGTGTTAATGGAGATCTGTTACCAACAAAAGCCACACAAATAAAAAAAATGAAAGGAAACCACTTCTTTAACAATTAAAGAAATGTTTCAGATAACACTAATGCTAAATGAATCTGTCATTGTAACTGTACAATTTCTAGACCCCTCTCACTTTATTAGGTACAAAATCATTGTGCTGTTACTTTTGAAAAAAAAGTATAAAAATAAAAGAAATAAAACAGATTTCAGTATATGATACATTATTATAATTTATAAAGAGCTTACTTGACACAAAAGCACTTTACACAATTGCATGAAGCAAAAAGAAATTATTTGTTCTTATTTTTATTTATTTTTTAGCCAACTTTTATCAAAAGGCTATTCAATATAATTCTTCTCAGACTTCTGTTAGGTGAATGTTGCATCTCAGTGATGCACAGGTGGTAAATATGTTTTAATGTCTAATTTTGTATTTTCTGATGTCCCTGATGATGTGTTAAACTTGTTTGTTAACTTTTAATGCGAATGATTTAATAATAATTTAATATTCTTTTTCTTATTTATACATAATGAATTATAAATAATAAAGTTATTAATTATTGTAGTGTAATATTTTCATCATGTTGCATGTTCTGATGTTTTACTTCTTAAAAACGTCTTTCGCGTATAAATTATGATACAAATTTTTTCTCGCGTATAATTTCAGTCTTTTTGCTTTTTTGCCAATCTCATCCCTGTATATTCATTCTTGAAGTCTTCTGGGTAAAATGTATGTTTTGGTATATTCATTCTTGAAGTCTTCTGG
>BGPR01003753.1:107771-125622 GCA_013235015.1 Araneus ventricosus | reverse complement strand
GGATAAAGCATACTTTCCTAAGCCTATTCGGACAAGAGCCGTGGGCCAGACGCGTGGATGCGCTTTTCACTATCACCGCACTTCAAAGTAGGCGGGTAGAAAAAGGATGCATAAATATTCCACTTCTCCCGACAGCGTAATTTAGCATGAAGTCTCGACTCTTGACTCTAAAATCGTTCCGTCAGATACGAGCATCAATGCCTCGAAGACATGTGGGAACCCACTGCGAAAATAGCCTTTTCTTACTGCAGAGGAAGATTGTTTCTTTCACTTTTCCCGCTGTTCTCTAGAATAGAAGCGGAGAAGATGTGCAGCTATGGCTGCTCAAACAGTTTTATAGAAGATTGGGCCATTTATGTATATGTTACGGTAATTGTGATAAATCGGTTATTATCTATAATAACTGGATTTTTATGCGGCTATTATTAATAATGACTGGTTATTATGTATAATAACCGATTACTCACATTTACCGTCACATATTTACCATTCGAGCAATTTTCTTCCAACCACTTTTTTAAAAGAAGTATTTTTTATAGATGGACTAACTAATTGAACAAATTAAGCATTATTCCTCCTATCCAAAAGTAACACATATGAAATGCTAGAAGAAAGTGTAATGTTAAGATAAAGGGAATAAATTAATATATTTGTTGGCCACAATCTGTATTAAAAAGTCAGATTCCTTGTCTTTGTGGCTATTATATATTTTTACGGCAATAATATTCATTAACGGGTGCAAGTATATAGCCATGCTAATGTTGTGCATATTGCGATTGGTTTCTAATAATAATTGTTCTGTATAATTACTAATACGTTTGACGTCATTAAACTCGACACTAACCATCAATATTATTACGAATTAGAATATGCATTCATTAATATGCATACTATCTTTCGTTTATTTAATTCTTTTCTTCGATTTTTGGGAAGATTTATTACTTTATATATATTTTTTATTTTTCACATTTTTATTTTATTTTTTCATTTCGCTTAAGTACTATTCCAACATATCATCTTATGAGTATTGAAGTACATTTTGGATTATTTCTACAGTGCTTAAGCGCATTTTATCCATAAAATGTACGCAATGATTTCCGTGCGAATGGGTTAAATGAAAAAAACAGTAAGAAGTAGCATATTAGCATTCGGATATGAAGCTCAATAAGGGCTATTTTGAGGCACACTACTCTGCAGATTTTCATATCACACCCGTTCAGGCCTATTAAAACTCGACAGCAATTTAAATACGCTTCAAGCCCACATAAACGGTAGATCTTAGATACAATCATATCTTGAGTTCATAAAGATAGAAAAAATATCTAAAAAGACAAAATAACAATAATAGAAGCAGTTTATCAGTGAAGGATCACCCAGGAAAAATTGACAAGTTCAAAGATATAAATACAAATTAAGGAAAGTTTTAATCGTGATAGAGGTAAAAATACAATAATATTAGCAAAAACCGAATGGAAAAGAACGAGGAGGAAGAAGAATCTGAGCGATTATTCATTCCACAACAAGAGAGGCAAGATATTTTAAGTCCCTTTTTTTCAGACTATGTTTAAAAAACTGTTTTGAATTTCTTCTTTGTGGATAAATATTTTTCTTCCTTATTTTGATTCCAATTTATTCCGGAATAGGTTCAGGCCTCAGAGGAAAATTTAAAATTGCGACCTTAAAGTCGTTTTTCCTCGACAGAAAACCTATTCTAATTTTGAATCTGCGTGGATGGAGGCCTCTGATGACATTATCCATCAGATTCTTCTTCCTCCTCGTTCTTTTTAATTCGTTTTTAAAAAATATTATTGTATTTTTACCTCTATCACAGTTAGAACTTCCCTTTATTTGTATTTATATCTTTGAGTTCAAGAACATTCGATTTTGTTATATTTTTGAAAATTAGTTTGTATCATTGACACAAATTATTTATTAGAAAAATTAGTTCGTAAAATTTAGTATGTTTCATAAGATATTGCTGATAGTGTAAATGAAAGATTAGAGTTAAAAGTGCTTAGTGTTAAGTTGCAATGTTACATATCAATAAAATACGTTTAATAAATATTCTTTAACATTTAAATTATAAATATTGTTCATTTTCATTGAACAGGAAATTAATACCTTTCAAATTCCAATTATTTGAAGTTCTTATTCACTTTTAATCCCGTAGTGTAAAAATATTTAGTAATGATTTTATATTTTGAAATTCCTTTGATTATGTATTCAAAACAAAATTATTCCTAGTTTATGTAAAATTTACAACTTTCTTTCACTTGAATGTACGTGAGTGGATGTTTTTAAATATATTTTTTCAATTAAGCTATTTGTAGAAGAAGAATAATAAAAAGAAACGGTTGTCTTTCACTACTTCCGAAGTGTATGGAAAGAAAAACATTTAAATGAAAGAAAATTTCATATATTTCACATGAAACAGCAATCAGCATTAAAACTAAATTGAGAAGGTGCCGTATGTTTAAATAAGATGTTTTGTTATCAAAAATACTATGTTTGCAGAAAATATGCGAAACGTCATGAAAAGTTATGACTTTAAATTAAAATCTGTTCCTGAATAATATTAAACTTTTTGGAGTTATTACAGTAATGGAAAAATATGCAAAGGCATATTTTACGCACAAACAATCATTGCTTCTGAAGAAAATGAGTAAAAAATGAAATGAATTTTAAAGAAGAAAAACTAGCAAGAAGGGAAACGTTTCATTGGTTTCAGATGGAATTTGCCAAAACTGATATAAAAAAGAGAATGAATATCGTTAGATAGTGATTAGCGAATTAAACGATTTTTTTAAATTTTTAAATTCTTCTGCCACAAACAATATACTATTACAGTATCATTTTTTGCTTTTCATATAGTGCAAGTACATTTTCCTGAAAAGACATTTAATTAACACATAATAAAGCCAAAGGTGTTTTCTTTATTATGCTTGTACGATTCCGTTTACAATATCTAGAATATATTCATACTCCTTTATTACTAAAAAATAGAATATCACTAAACATAAATTGTTTGTTGCATTATTATAATGCTCTTCCTTTTGTAAGTATCTGAAATCTAGAAATGCTGAAGTATTTTTTCATTATATTTTAAATTTAAACCTACAAAATCAAACAATCGAAGATTTATTTTAAGCATTCCTTTTTACCGCTATTAATACATTATATTATAGACAGAACAAATGAAAAAATTTGTTCCAATATTAATAGTGATATAATAAATACACAATAACTTTTTCGGCTACTTAATTTGAATCACATTAGAAGTATCCACTATGGAATAATTTATTCACTTTATTATCGATATAATTTATTCTCTTAAAAAGAAAATAACTAAATTTGGTAATATTGTTTTAAGAAGTTTTTCAATAACATTTCGGAGAAACGTTATGCTATGGCTGAGTCATAAGTTTTTTTCTACTCGTGAATTCTCATCCAATATAATTTATTATTCAATAGCTCAAAGCGTATGAATTGATTATGAATAAAGACTAATGTTCTTTCTTTTCAGGGAAAAAATGGAAACAAGGACGAAAGAAAGAAAAAAAGATGACAAATCAACAATGGACATAACGCGCGTTGGTTCCTTTCGTCATAACCGTTCTTTCTTTCGCGTGACAAGATTCATCAATCCTTCAGAGTAATGCATTAAAGAATCATGGAAATCTTTTTTACCTTTTAGTTGCTTTATTTCGTGACATTTTCATGTACACGCATTAATCATATCTGCAGGCTTCCTTTTCTGAAATTCGCTTGATTTTTCGACTTAATAGCATGTTTCAGATACGAAAAGAATATTATTTTTTAATTAATAGCCCAAACACGTTAAGTTTTCAAGTGTTGTGCGATATAAAAAAGTGATTTAAATCCCATAAACGATCTGGAAATTGCTGATAAATGGGGGCAGAAGGAGCTTTTCATAACACCATCAATCACGTAACGCTTCCCGTAAAATTTCGCCAGGGCAGCTGATGACTGCAATTTTCGAAGTTTTCTGTAGATATTTTGAAGGATTGCGTTTGTGAAGGGAGATGTAATTGTCTCTCGAGTTTCCAGAGATTTTAGGAGATCAGAAGCAATAACTCAAAACATTTGAAGTTTAGAGCTCAGATTTTGTAGAAATTAACATGATTTCAAAAAAAATATGTGTCATAAAATTACAGATTGCACTTAGTGTTAGCATATTTTATCTCCCTTTGATTGCATAATAGACTTTTATGAATGTATATCATCATGTCAATTTTTGTTAAAAAAACTGTTCACGCTATTATTAGACCATTAATAATCTGAGAATGTTGGAAGTGATTTAAATAATGTCTCATGGCTTTGTCAAATACTTTTTGCCCAGTAAAACGCTATACTATAATAGACCATTTTCGCTGTTATTTTGAATTAACAGTTTCATTTTTTTTATTAAATGCTTTAAAATATCTTCACATTTTTGAGAAAAGTATGTCTTAAAATCTTTTTTTTGGTTTTGTTTCCATCAAAATAATTTTCATTGATTCTCGTTGACTTACTAATGTTCTTCTTATTTAGAAATCAGATTTTCTTAATACTGGTAGCTTTTTGTAAAAAGCTTTATCGCCAAGAATATTAATTGATTATGTTTCGCGTCTATTAAAACTAAGTCTAAGCATGCTTTATCATGTATAGTGCAATATGCCAATATGTTTGAAATTTCAGATTGTGGGAACCTTTATTTGTTCTGTTTCTAATGTTCATGCATCTGCCTAACTGCAGGTCAGTACATATTTAAAAAGAAATGTTTAATACTGGTGTATACTACAAGTTAATAGCTGTTATGAATATCTATTTTGGATTTGTTTTTAAAAAATCACTTCTTTATTTAACAACTTCAACAGTGGACAGAAAATTAGAGTAAAATACTTGATTAAACAGTAAAATTGGTTTGATTTAGATTGAATTACGTTTTGAAATAAATGTTTTAAAACTGATATGTAAAACGAGTAATATTTAAGAAATATTTCCAAAATAATTTAGTAAGAAACTGTGTATTATCTTAAATCCTTGTAAAGGTTAGTATAAGAGGATGCAAAATTCATTTTCATTTAGTAGTAACTTACAAAGCTATGGGTTGTTTACCCGCTTAAGGACATAACCCGAGTTCACTCGTTCCAAGTTCCGTAGGTTTTCAAGGCAATTAAAAATAAGTCGGTCCTTAAGCAGTTAAATTAAAACTCGAATTAAAATTTTGACAAAATTTTCCACTCCGTCGTGCGTATCGTAACAATCCTAAATACACTATATAGCCAAAAGTATACGGCCACTTTCAGATTTATCAGAATTTCTACGGAAAGGATTAACTGCCTACCCTTAAACTTCGATCATCTGAAGAATATACTGTAACTCACATTTTACATTGAAGATTCGGTCCTGAGTGCAGTTAGGGGACCATCTAAAAACTGATGAATACAAAAACTTTTTGGCCCACTCCACTTCACACAATACTGATAACAAGATGAAACTTTTAGAAATGGTTATGTTTAATGTGTCTAATCTTTACAGGAATTTTCATAAACTCAGAACAAAGATTTGGGAAAATATAAAGGTTTTCTTTAAAAATCCCAAACTTTCCCGAATGTTTTTTGCTTATAACATGTAGAGTTTTCTGTTATATTATACGAAATTTACATAAAAAGGACGTTATGTTAGAGAAACATTTATAAAAAGTTTGCAGAAGCTTTTTGAATATTACAGGAAATATAAGCATTTTTAGCAAATATTGTTTTACTGCGCATGCGCGAAACATAACGTAATTTTTCTTTTACAACTTTAAAGCCAGATACATAGGGCAACTTAATTAAAAAGTTCAACTCAATATCATTAGTGTTCAGAAAGATATTGGCATTGCAACGAGCAGAATTTCAGCTCCTATCGAAGAGAAACTAAAAGATGAGGGGTTGTACACAAATGATATTTTTTAAACTTATATCTTTAAATAGTTATATTGAATTGTATAGTGGTTATAAATTTGCGAAATATACCCATGAACACTTGTAATATTTGCAATGAATAAAAAATATATATTTGTAGAATTATTAAAATATTTTAAGAAAAGAAATTAATTAGATAATAAAATCGTTCGGCCATAAAAGAAATATATATAAAAATATCGTTTTGCCCTTAAAATTGTAACAATATGTAACTTGTTAATAATCATGTAAATAATATAATTAAATTAATAAATTATTATATTTATAGTGCCTAATTAGCTTTAATTTAAGTTATGCAAGTAATTAATCATTGCTCATAGGTATTCAGAGAATTCTAACCACTATACAATTTCATATAACTAATCAAAAATAGAATTTTCAAAAATATCATTTTGTGTACAGCCCATCTTCTTTTAGCTTCTCTTCGATAGGAGTTAAAATTCTGCTCGTTGTAATGCCGATATCTTTCTGAATTCTAATGATATTGAATGAGTTTTTTTATATAAGTTGCCATATATATTTGGCTTTAAAATTGGGAAAGAAAAATTACTCTGTCTCGCGCATGCTCAATAAAACATTATTTACTAAAAATTCTCATATTTCCTGTAATATTTTAAAAGTTTTCCAAATATTTATAAAATGCTTCTTTAACATATTGTCATTTTTTCTGTAAGTTTCGTATAATATAACGAAAAATTCTGCAGGTTATAAGCAAAAAACCAGCGGGAAAATTTGGGAATTTTTAAGAAAACCTTTATATCTTCCCAAATGTTTGCGTTGAAGTTACGAAAATTCCTGTAAATATTATGCACATTAAACCTCTGAACGTTTCATATTTGTTATAAATATTTTGTGAAGCGGGGTGGGCCAAAAACCTTTTTGTCTTCATCAGTTTGTAGGCGGTCCCCTAATTGACCTTAGGACGGATCTTCAATGTAAAATGTGAGTTACAGTCGATTCTTTAAATGGACAAAGTTTAAGGGCAGTCAGTTAATCCTTTCCGGAGAAATTCTAAAAAATGCAAAAATTTGAAAGTGTCCGGATACTTTTGGCCATATAGTGTAAGTCTGTGCCAAAGTTGATAGATCTCGGTTGAGGCAGAGACATGGACGTACATATTTCTTTATTATAATAATACAGATTAGAAGAATAAAAAAAATTTAAGACTCAAAATTTTATCGTGTAGATTTTTAAGGCATTAGTCTGAGATGCTGTTGAACATTTTTTTAAATTCGTAGCTAATAAACACTTCATTAATCTAATTAAACTACATTCATTTTTAATATTTTTTTATTTTTATTTATTTATCATAGCATCAAAATTTTACATCTTTCGAGCAACGATAAAGAACCCAAGTCCACTCATTGTTTAAAATGCATTCGTTTAATAATGTATTAGCTTTTCCATGGGCATTTGCTAGGTATAATGGAGAAATTTTGGAAATATTTAAGCATTAGAACAAGTAGATTGGTTGCTCAAGTTTCATTCAGACGATTAATTTCTTTCAAAGTTATGGAGAACACAGTATAAAAAATATTCGATGAAAAATAAACACAAAAAGAGATCGCAACGAAGGTTAGCAGGAAAATCCTAGAAGTGTACCAAATTTGGTTTAATCTGTTAGCAGCAAAATCTCAGAAGTGTGCTGAATTTAGTTTGATCTGTTAAAGTATCATCCCGTTTTGAGACTTTATGAGAGGTCGAATACGCGAACTGATTGTAATATAATCATAAAATTCGAATATAAACATTTTTTTAAAATCTTAGAGTAAACACTTTATTAAAATTGATAGCATTTTAAACAATCTGAAATGGAACAGGAATTTCCCAATAATTAATGATGTTGAAAATATAGCAGTAACTTTGCAGTTTAATATATATATATATATATAATGTAGG
The DNA here is from genome assembly GCA_013235015.1 of Araneus ventricosus. Lineage (NCBI taxonomy): Eukaryota > Metazoa > Arthropoda > Arachnida > Araneae > Araneidae > Araneus > Araneus ventricosus. The sequence continues at coordinate 117,754 of BGPR01003753.1, read as the reverse complement.
AAAGGTGTCTAGGGGATAAAGGTTCTAATTTGGTGCAAATGAAAAGAGAGAGTTAAAATCAACTAATTTATTATTTAAACACAATTAAAACATTTAACTGTTTACAAAGGGGTTAAAACAATAAACATAAGAGCAAGTTCACCTCCGAGATAGCACCAAGCTAATTCATAATTTACTTTCGCTCAGAAAACGGAGAGCCTAAATTATAACGACCGCTTCGGTGAAAATCCAACATCGAACTGATTTAATTCCCGCCGCGTGACGTGACTTCACTTCGCCATAAAACAGACGATTTTATTAGTATTGCCATCTCTTACAATTTTAAATGAACAAAAATGCTAAAGTTAGTTTCTACAAGTTCGGTCATCCTGGGTATCACTGACCCCAGTGATTTTACATAACATACAATAATAGATATAGGCCATTAACAACTCTTCAAAATTAATACAGTTAAAAAGATAAAAATTTCATTATAACATTTAAACATGAAAGTAAAAATACAATTCTGACAAAGGAAATATTGATAATAAAGAAAGCAGAACACTTCATTATACACTGTGTTCTAAAAGAAAATAGGAAAGTTTCTTGTATAAAAATACACATATTTCATCCTGGTGAGTAAAATTTCATTAGATCTGCAGATGAATTCGTCAACTTAGGACCGTCTTGATTACCTACTTTTTCTAAGTCATATCTATTTCTGGGCTTTACTTTAACTATTCTATATGGTCCCAAAAACCTAGGCCTTAATTTCAAACCCGTCCCAAATTGTGTTCTCTGAATGACCACTAAGTCACCTCTCTGGTAACTAGGGGCATTCCTGCACTTCCTATCATAGGTTCTTTTATTCTCCGCCTGTATCTTCTGGATATTTTTCTTTGCATCTTGTCGTAGTTCGTCTCTCTGTTCTTGCAGTTCTTCCATTAGTAGATCTCTCAGATGAAGGTCCTCCTTATTTCTCATGGTGACACCAATTAACAATTCAAACGGAGACCACTTAGTACTACGATTGAATGTACTATTTAGAATTCTTTGAAGTGGGTCTACGAACTTGAACCACTTGGTTGAGTCTGCAATTGACAGTTTGGTCAAAACGGGAATAAGAGTTCGGTGTATTCTCTCGACTTGGCCATTTCCTCGGGGTACTCCGGTGGTGATTTGAAAATGCTGGATGTTTTCATTAGTACAATAATCTCCAAATGCTTTAGAGGTGAAAGCAGAGCCTCTGTCTGTTATTATTCTTTTGGGATTACCGAAAGTCTTTTGTTGTACTTTTAACTTATCCAAAGCATCTTCTGCGGAAGTAGATCTAACGGGATAAAGCCAAGTAAATTTGGTGAAAGCATCCACTATTGTGAGGATATGCTGGTATTTTTTGTTGGTAGAAGGCAAAGGTCCGATGAAATCAACGTGATAAGTACTTAATGGCACATCTTCTTTAGGAATGAGGTTGAGAAATCTATCTTTCTTTCCGCTCTTTTTGTTGGTCAAAATACATGGCACACAGCTGACAATTACATTTTGTACTTGTTTACTCAAATTAGGTATGAATAATTCCTGTTTGACAACTCCTTCCGTTTTGGCAGCGGAGAAATGTCCTTTCTCATGAGCTAACTTTATTATTTCAGTTTGCATATCTCTTGGTACAACTATTAATTCGCGACCATCAACATATTTGTAGAGTATTTCGTTTTTATCGAAAAAGTCTGAATCGTTGTTTGATCCAATCATTGATCTTAAACTCTGCGTGTATTCATCTTCTTGTTGTGCCCTTTTTAACCTTGAAGTTAGAGTATCGCTCGTAATTATGGCGACCGGATACCTACTGAGGGCGTCCACATGTTGCATTCGCTGGCCGGAACGATGGACAATTTCATAATCAAACTCTTCCAACAGTAATGCCCATCTCGCTATACGAGTAACTAAATCCTTTTTGTCCATAGTCCTTTGAAAGGCTGAACAGTCCGTTATGATTTTGAAATGATTCCCCATTAGGTAGGTGTGAAATTTCCTTAAAGCGTTGACAACAGCGAGAACTTCAAGTTCATAGCTGCTATACTTCTCCTCTGCTGGAGTAGTTTTCTTAGACATGTATTGAACAGGATGCAATTTTCCATCTTCTGCTTCTTGGAGTAGGACGGCTCCGTACCCTTGCTGGCTTGCGTCCGTGTGCAATTCGGTTGTTTTTCCTTGCTGGAAAATGCTTAATACTGGACTTTCAGTTAATAATTTCTTGAGTTTTTCAAACGCTTCTATTTGAGATTGTTCAAAGACAAATGGATTGTCGCTTCTAATTAGATCACTCAGAGGTTTCGCTATTTTAGAGTACGCTGGAATGAATTTTCGAAAATAGCCGGTGAGTCCTAAAAAGCTTTGTACTTGTTTGACTGTTGTTGGTACTGGGAACTTCTTGACAGCTATTGTTTTTGCAACTGAAGGGCGTACTGTTCCGTTTTCAACAACATGACCCAAAAATTCCACCTTTCTTTTCAGGAATTGACATTTCTTAAACTTGATCTCCAAACCGTATTTTGAGGCGACTTCAAATACTTTCTTCAGTTTTTCTATACCTTCATCTTCATCTTTAGCTGGAATGATCAAATCGTCCATATAAATTATTACGATGCCTTTACGCATAAGTTCTCTGAAGATGCTATACACATATCTTTGGAATACACTTGGGCTAGTACTGAGGCCAAAAGTTACCTTATTAAATTCGAACTGCCCGTCTGGCACAACGAAGGAGGTAAAATGTTTGCAATCCTCGTTGACTTCGACATGGAAAAAACCATTTTTCAAGTCTAGCGTGGAATACACTTTGGCATCTTGGAGTTTATCCAATACATCCTCTATCAGTGGCAATGGGAAACGATCTTTGACTAGTTTTCGGTTCAGTTTCCTATAGTCAACGCATAGTCTGGCGGTACCGTCTTTCTTCTTAACTAACACGATTGGACTTGCATATTCAGATGAGCTTTGTCTCACAATTCCTTGATCTAACCATTCGTCAATTTGCTTGTTGACTGCCTGGTTCTCTGGAAATGACAAACGGCGTGCTGGTTGGTAAACTGGTACATCATCTTTCAGGATAATTCTCATGGACACATTTGTCGTTTCGGTCTTCTTAGGTATATAGTTGTTGATTAGCTCAGAAAGTTCTTTTCTTATTCGTGGATTGGTAACATGCTTAACTTCAATTTCGTCCTCAATTCTTGATTCGTAAACCTGTGTATGCATAAACCAAACCTTATCTTCATGTTTACGAAAATAAACACCTTTTCTATCGAAGCCAACAAAAGCCTGCTCCAAAATGTCCGATCCTATCACTGCCTGAAATTCCAAATACGGCGTAGGAACAACATGCCAAGTTACGGAATATTTCTCTCCGTCTAATTCGATTTCTCGTTCGAACGATCCTTTTGTTTTGACTTCGTACTTCCCTAATCCAGATAACACGACAATGTCCCTTGAGAGCTTTGATTGTTCGATGATTCCTTTGCTTACATCTTCACGAATGAGCGTAACTGAACTGCCGGTGTCGATGAGAGCTTCAAAAGTCTTATTTCCTATGGTTATTTTTCTGGTCTTAATTCTTTCTTTAGAAATCCGAGAACAGATTTGTACCAGAGAGCTTGAAGATTTATTATTTTTCGAATCCTTGCGGCGCTTCGTACAATCTACGGCATAGTGACCCGATCCTTTGCAGTAGCTACACGTTAATTGTTTAATTCTTTTATCGTAAACAGTTCTCTTCGATTGAAAGTATTTTTTCTCATTCCCATTATTTCCAAGATGGAAATGTTCTTGTGATCGAAAATATTTATGGTTATTGCTCGATCCCTTAGCGAATGACTTGAACTGCTTTGGTTTTATAGTTCTTCGGACGTCTTCATAATCTTCAAATTTCTTCGCTAGTTCAATTGGTGAGTTAATAGTAGACCACTCGTCCAAAAAATGTTCCCGAAGATCATACGGCGCTTTTTTCTTCATTTGATCGGCTATGATTAACTCTCGCAGTTGGTCGTAAGTGTTGACTTTTAAGCCTAAAGTCCATCCATCGAAATACGTCTGCAATTCGTGTTGAAAATCTTGCCATGTTTTTTCATCATCCTTTTGGTGAAACAAAAATAGCTGGCGAAATTTTTCCGGGGATAATTTAAATCTTTGCAATAGCAAATCCTTTACATGATCGTAATCATTCCACTTATCCGCTGGCTCTCTTGCTATCAGATGGGCAATTTCAATGGGTATTAACCGTATAAGTTTTTGAACCCAATCTTTTTTTGGCAAGAAGGTTAGTTTTGCATGACGTTCAAATAAGGTGAGATTCAAACTGAAATTTTCCTGCATATTAAACTTATGAAAAGTTTCGTGAATCGGTTTATTCGGTGTTTGAACGTTTTCGGCGCTATTCGGAATATTGGCAATCCGTTGGGCCTGTATTCGTAATTTCTCCAATTCATATTCTCGTTCTTCTTTTTGCATCCTCTCTTCTTTTTCTTCCCTTCGTATCTTCTCTTCTTTTTCTTCCCCTTTCGCATCTTCTCTCCTCAGCTTTTCCTCTGTACGTTTCACATAATGCCATCAAGCATCTTCTTAACATCGTCTTCTACGTAATCTGGGCTTTTTACGATCAGTTCCTTTAACTTCAATTTGGTGAAACTCGCTTCAAAAGTAAGATCCAAATCTGCGGCGAGTGTCATCAAATCCTCTTTCCTTCTCGCGAGTAAAAATGCCATTTTTTAAAATTTAGAGTGGTGACCCAGAGAACAGTTTTAATTTTACACAAGTTAAAATTAGTTAAATTAATTAAAGTTTTAAGTTACACAAATAAAATTCTCTAAAACCCAATTCCAATTGGACAAATCTATTTAAATGACGTGCAAAAAGTTTATTCAATCAAGCAAGAAAAAGAGATAATTTAAATAAGATGCAATCATCAATGATAAACAATTACGAAAAAAAATAAACTTTTGAAAATTCCCGGAACCTGAATATTTGCCAAATAGCCCAATATTACCATCAATATCAATTTATTTTTTTATCAAAAAGACAATGCGTTCTTCTCAAAATATCAAGAATAGATTACCAAGCAAAAATTCTGAAAGTATTCTTCAGTTAATCTGAAACAAAAAGAACAAATATATCTTTGCCTGAAATTAAGCTAATGATCGTACTTGTACCCACGAAAAAATAGAACAACTCATCAAAATTCAATTTCAGATACACTTAAGAACAGGAATTAAAAACACAAAGAATGCACTTAATATTATACTCAAAAACAGAATATTGATAAAATCAGAATCAGGACAAAAATAAGAACAATGTACTTCCGCCCAAAAATGAGTCTAAATACCTACATCTGCTCTTCTAAGTCAACGATGTCTGGAGCACTTTCGCTTATTCAAAACACTTCCACACATTAAATGCATTTATTTTCAGAAACACTATTACTTTATTTCCACAAGGACAGGCAATTTAATTGTTTGAAATATTTCATACCAGTAAGCTAAGTTTCTCAAAAAGAATTGAAGCACAGGTAAATCGGCGTTACCTCTGACGTGTTGTTAATGATTGGTATTTTTACCGAATCATTTATTTCATTCTCGCTGACAACTCACGCAAGACCTGGAGAGGATACTGGAATAATTCGAAGTAACTCCAGAGGCACTTTCGGTGGTGTTGACCTTAAGGACTGAGGGAAATTCGCTTCGTTGAAAATTCAAGCAATACCCGGATCTGACGCCAGGAATTCGATGCAATTCCGAAAGTGCCTTCGTCGGTGTTCTGGATTTCGCTGGATTCCAGTAGTCGCTGGATTTCGCTGAATTCTGGTGGTCGCTGGATTTCGCTGAGTTGCCTCGTATCGCTCGTTGAAGTTGCTCTCAATTTGCCGAAAATTATCGCCGTGTCTCTTTTTCGATGCAAGGCCAGATCTCGACGTTGTTCAGAAATTCAGGTTACTCATAAAGTTAAAATCGACGAGGAGGTGAAACCAAAACTGCTCTTAGTTAAAATTTTGAACATTGCTTAAATCTCGGGCCGAGCCTCCAATTTATAGGAAAGGTGTCTAGGGGATAAAGGTCCTAATTTTGTGCAAAATGAAAAGAGAGAGTTAAAATCAACTAATTTATTATTTAAACACAATTAAAACATTTAACTATTTACGAAGGGGTTAAAACAATAAACATAAGAGCAAGTTCACCTCCGAGATAGCACCAGGCTAATTCATAATTTACTTTCGCTCAGAAAACGGAGAGCCTAAATTATAACGACCGCTTCGGTGAAAATCCAACATCGAACTGATTTAATTCTCGCCGCGTGACGTGACTTCACTTCGCCATAAAACAGACGATTTTATTAGTGGTGCCAATTCTTACAATTTTAAATGAACAAAAATGCTAAAGTTAGTTTCTACATATGTATCAAAACAAACAAGAAATAATAGACAAACATTCAAAAACAAACAAGACACAATGGCAAAAAAATAGATAAAAACCATAAAAAATTGAAAAATATCATGACGAGCCGCTCGTCAGGAACCGAAGCTCGTTTATAATATTAATAATTGCTTTTTTCTGCTGACGACATACGAAATCCGTTAAAATCCGTGTCATCCCTTCAAAAAGCACAAGACAATAAAAATGGAAAAATTCTAGAATAAAAGAGAAATACAATGAAGATGGTGATTTAAAAAATCGAAAGCAAAAAATTCCGAATACACAAGACCTAGAATAAAATAAAATAGTATTATTCACATAAAAATATAATAAAAGATAAAAAGGCTTACCACTGCCAGGAATAACCAAACAGGACTATGAGAAACACGCGGAAATAGACGCCAAACCAGTTATTGCTGTTGCCAAACAGAGGAGGAAAAGGAAAAAAGGCTTTGTCGATAGCTCCTAATTCAATGCTTGAGGTATCGTCGCACAAATTTTTCGGGAATACCATAATTTAAAAGTTGATCAAACAAAAGCTTTGATTGTCTAGATTTTGAATTTTCGTTGGAGCAAATAGAATTAATACGAGAAAATTGAGAGATAATAGTGTTTCTATGAATTTTAATAGAAATATTGGAAGACCAATAGGAAAGTCGGTTGACACTGAAATTAAAATCGATTCTTTTGTCATAAATATCGATACAAAAGTTTTTAACTATATGATTAATATCCGGATATAAAAAATTCGCTTCAAGCTGATTACTGTTTGTTTGTTTAAGAAGCAAGGCTGAAGGATAAATATTTTGCCACGAATTATTAAATGTTCCATGATTAAAAACAATAAGATCATCTAGGAATCTGAAAGCCTGAGGATGAAGAAGTAAATAATTCTTTTCTAAATAATGAAGGAAAAGGTTAGCTGTAATAGAAGAAAAAGAAGATCCTTGAGGAATACCATGAGATTGGAGAAAAATACTGTCCCCATTGAAAATAAAATTATTAAATATGCAAAAATTACGCAATTTATCTCAATACTCAAAAAGAAATATCGAGAATATTTTTGTAATCAAAAAAGTATGAGTTAAGCACCTCTAGAAGAGTGGCTAAAGGAATGCTTGTAAAAAGATCTTTGAAGTCAAAAGTCTCAATAGAAGAAATACTGTCTTTATTATTGTGAATGAAATCAATAACCGGATTATTATTGAAAATAATCCAAGTGAAACCTTCTGAACAGATGACATTCAGTAATTTTTTAACAGATTAAAGAAAATGTATCCAGGTTGCTTCATGTATGAAGAAGTTCCACAAGTGATAAAAAGATAAGAAATAGGATTTTTGTGGAATTTTGGATTAATTGTAATATAAGGAAAGCATAAATTATAATTCATAATTTTGAAGAATTTATAGAAAGCAAGAATTTTTTTGGCTATTGTACTCTTATTAAAATTGGACTTATATATATATATATATATTAAATTTATCCATAAAAGATAGTGTTGTTAGAAAGCACAATTTAGTATTAACGTCACCTTAAATTTGAAGTCATTGACTTTCGTTTCTTCGTAAATACATTATTTTGAAACATATAACATTATTGTAAATCTCCATTCTTGCAATTCAATACAATGCATTCATCTTTTTAAAAAGTAAAAGACATGTACAGAATTATTATGTTTCCTGTAAGAGTAATTTACCTTTGACATTTAATATGCTCCTAAAAATTGTCTCCTATTCCCTAATAACACTCATAATGCATTTCTAGTTTGTCGGCATTATTCTAACTACTACGTATTATTATTACAATGCCCGACCAGAACAAATGTTAAGCACCTAATAAGAGCTTTCCCTTTTCTAGACAGTCAGACAAGAAAAAAACACATTTCATTTTTATGTCCTCTCAGAACGATATGAATTTAAAAATTATTCAGTTCCCTCTCGTTTTGCAATAATGGATTGTATTTTATCGCAAAGCACGGAACTTTGTGTGCAAATCAATGCATTATTGACTTCATAAATTCAAAACTTTCATTTAACCACACACACCAACTCCAGAATTTCATTAATGCAGCTTTTTTATGTCCGATTCTTCATTGTGCTCAAAGGGCAATGAATGTTGTTAAAGATGTCATTAAGTTCTGATGAAAGACCATAATGACTCGCCATTTATTCGGAGATAGTCCAAGGACTTTGCTCAGCTGAAGTGTCAACAAATGTATCCCCACTTCTTTATTCTTTGGAAATGTAAATGACGCCATTTTGAATGAGAAGAAATGAAGTATGGAAGCTGAGAGTTTTATCTTTTAAAATGAAAAGATAAAACTTGTGTGTGTTATCGCCTGGAATTATTGAAAGTATCGAGGAAATTGTTCTTTCTCGTTTTATTGAAGAGGATTACCGGTAAGTGTGTCTTCTCTTTTCTGAAAATAAATAAAGTGATGTTTGTTGATACCGAGCCTTGATTGCGTGATTTACTTTGTTTTTTTATGATAAGTTGGTCGGGTTTTATGAAGCTATTTTTAAGATTAAAAGAAATAAACTTATTTTAAAAAATAAAATTTACATTTTTATGTCCATTTTCCATCACGCAATTGCATTTCCTACTCAAAAAGTTCTGATGAAAGTAAAACTAGGTAGGCTTTATGTAAAAATAGCGTTTCAGAAATGAAATCGACAGTTTCTATTTTTATACATTTTCAAGACAGACAACTCACTGTAAAAAAGCTGCCTTTAAATTTCAGGCCTTGAATCAGAAGTAATTTACAATTAACAGAATGCCTTTAAATATTTAACTTTAACCCTCTGAGCGTCCAATTATTTTGAACTTTTAGATATCAAGTTAGAAAGCTTAGCTTTTAAAGTTAATGAATCGATATTTTTTGTATTCAATTATATCTTTGAAATCTTAAGAATACTTTAACCATGATTGTTTAAGAAAATATAAATATAGCTACGGGCGATCTGCTTTTGAACTGAACATGGAAAACGAAAAAAGACGTTTGCGCCGCTGCATTACAATTATTTGAAAATAACTTAAGATTTTCTGAAAGGTTGCATTAAAGAAAGTAACATGTCTCGCAACGATACCAACGAAAAGAGACAGTTAATTAGTTACTTTTGTATAATTTTATATTTAATAACTTCTTAATATAGCCGTTGTTTCTTAAAAGTACCTTTCACCAATCTTGTTTTTACAATATACTGCAAATTTTATAATCTTTTATTGATTTACTGTAATTTTGTTATTGTGAATTATTTTAATTTAAAAACAGTTATTTGCGTCACTAACGATCCATCCTCTCAGCAACAAGTTCTCAAACTCTTTTTCTTCACTAAAGCTTAAGAGGTTTCACTTAAAACGATCATAGTAATATTTGCAATGAAAATTTAAAAAATTCTTAAAATGTTTGTGCATTTGATTTAAAAGATTTAAAATCAATAGAGGCACTTGAAAGAAAAAATCCTACATATATTTGAAATCATAATACCGAAGGATGAAATTACACTTCCGGCTGATTCTCAAATCTACTTTTTTGTATTTAT
>BGPR01003753.1:90835-107761 GCA_013235015.1 Araneus ventricosus | reverse complement strand
CTGAAAAGACCATATCTCTTTAAGATTAAGAATTTCGTTTCGTCGAGAAGCGAGTTACAATCGATATCATTTCTATTTCGATGCGATACGATTCAGCTTAATTTACGTTCGATCCAGCTCACTAAGCTGTGTATTTAATTCCTTGCTGCTCGAGTGGGCAGCGAGACTAACTGGTAGTGATTCAGCTGTGGAAATTCCTCGAGTATCTCATATATCATCGCACTTAGGTATGATAGTTAAATGCTACGCAACCGACCAGGTTCATCAGCATTTATCATTTCAAGAATTTAGTTCGCCAGTGTAGGGGATCGGGGACGGACCACAAATTTAACCTTAGTCTCACCGTTTATTCACATTCCTTATGATTGTTTAAACTTTGGAATATAGCAATTTAATCTTTTCTCAGAATTATTTCTTTCGTTGTGTCAGATAATGAGTTGTGACAATCGAATTGTAATTGGCGTGTTTACGTCATTCATTTTCTGAGCAAAGTCTACGTTTACAGAGGATGCATAATTTTTAATAGCTATTATCACTCCTTTATACGAAGGTATTAAAATATGACCATTTAAATATAGTTATATTAGCGTCCCGTTTTGAAGCAACACGGGGGCTATTTTGGAACAGACCTCGTAATTTTGATTTGCGGTCAGATGCTGAGGCTGACACCCCTTCTCCAAACTTCAAAACCACATCAGCAGGAGGACATTTGTAAAGTATGAGTTGAAGTACCTTAATTAAGAAGGCAGACTAACGAATTGAGGGAACAGCCTCAGGGATACTGACGCATATGTGGAAGTTTTCTTTTTCTTTAAATTAACATATTCTGATTGAAATATAGGACGCCTTGGTGGTATGGTTCCAGGTTTGAAACCCGATTCCACTGAAGATCCGTTGTGTATTGGCGAAGTTTAGCCAGGAATGGCTCTTGCGCCATTAAACCCCACAAACAAAACCATCGTGTATTGAGTCTGATGTAAACGAAATCATACGTGGGAGGGGGCAAACGCCCTATCGCTGGTATGGTGCAGAAGCTTGGAGAGGGGGACCCTGGTCAGGTGCCTTCCTTGTCACCTGACTATGGTTCAAAATTACGAAATCCGTCCCAATACCCAATACTGAACATTTAGATGTTACAAGAAGCTTATGGAGAGAATTGTTTTAGAAGGTTCCAACAGAGGCGTTTAATATTGAGGAGAATATTCAGCAAAGATATTCCGAAAACTGGACAACCTTCCACCTCCACGGGCTACCTTCACGTCAAGAAATGCATGATTTGATACATGTCAGTCATATTCGAGGAGACTGGTAATAAGCTATGCATCAGCAAATACTCATTTGGGATAATATTTACAGAAACGCATTGCATTGCATCAAAATCTGAGTCTTATTCCTTGATTGATTAGCAGAACACTAATAGTATCAAAGGGGGGGCTCTATTCTGGTACCCCCGGTTGGGGGGGGGGGGGCACTTTTTCCGTTGTTAACGGTCGGGAAAAGTGACGTCTCCCAACCGAACAGGGGGTACCAGAATAGACCCCATAGTCAGGAGTTTCTAAACATTAAAAGGAGATTAAAAACTCTCTAAAGCTTTTCGTAACAGGTCGTAACTCTCCAGATTTGACAAATGGTCTTTCTTTCTTTTTTCTGGAACCTACATTGAAAAATCTACGATATGAAACATCAAAAAAAGAGCGAAGGAAATTCGCCGCCAGACTTAAGCGCAGTCCCAAAAAAAGATTATCAGAAACCATTCTAGCAGTGGAATGCACATTCAGAACGGTATTCAATTAGAGAAAGTGTGCATCTTGAAATAGACAGATCTCAATGGAAGGTTTTATTATCACTCATTGATTTATTTTAAAACTTCTGATTTCAACGGTGTCACCCTCGTCATGTGACGACGATTTAAAATTACGATACAGCAAATAAAATTTTGTGTAGATTCGATACGGGTCGTTAATCTACCTATAATGGAAATAAAAGCATTATTATGAATGAAAATGTATTTCGTAATTTGCTACTAAAATCCTCAAATTCTTTTCTGTAAAATGAATTGAAAATTGTTACACATTCTGATACAATTCACGTATTTTCTAACTGAATTCCGAACGTTTGAGTTCTAGGACTTTAAAAGAGAATTTATTTTTATTTGTAGAGCTTCATAATTTAAAATTCATATTGTAGAATTCCATAACTTAAAATAATTTCATAGTATATAGTGATTTCATTGTCTATCTCAATATATTTTAAATTTTGTACTTATAAGAGAGTAGCGGAGAAAATATAGATATTTTCGCCGTTTAAGCTTTAACAACCGAAACGATTTAACGTTGATTCGAACGTGTGGAGTTTCGACTTTGCTATTTTAGACGCCTAGAGGAGATTCTTTACGGACCTTTTAACTTTCTAACAACACGAGTCTCGCTAGAGTTCCTTAAGCAAACATACTTTTGGGTTTGCTGGAAATATCTAACTCTAAAATTTCCTGCCTCTATGCTCGTATATTTATTTAGTAGTATACAAATGTGATGAAAAAACGTATTTTCTTTCCGCTCTAAAAATTAAACTTTTATTTCAAGAAATCGGAAATTTTCTTCCCAAAATTTTCTCCCATATTTTCAAACAGGAATATTATTTATAACAAGTTGTTAAGAATGATTAGCATGTCCGTTATATAACGGAAGTTCGCGGTTGGCATTGTAAAAATTTTCTAATAATATATAAAATAAACTATATTCCGATTCTTTTTTTGGCTTTATGATATTAATGTTTTTCTGCTACAGCTCGAATCTTTAATAAAAAAAAGCAATTTTCGAGCAATCTTTAAATTAAAAAATAAAACCTCCCAATAATTTCAGTTTTATAATCTTTCAGCATTTTTTTCAGAAACTTCTTAAATCATTTGTACTTAATTTTATCCATGTAAAATTACGCAAAATTTAATGCGTTTATAAAACAGAATTGATCAATAATCCAATATAATCTATAATGAGGAATTGAAAAATTTAACTGACTACTAGAATTTTGCATTTTTCTTTCTAATTTCATAACATCTTTTACTAGTGGAGATTAATCACATCAGTCGTAGATCAATTTTTCACATTAAATACAAGATTATTTTCAATACGAAATTACTTTTTATGTATAAAATCTGAATGAATAATAAAAAGTAATTCAAATTATTTAAAAGTGAAATGAATTGTTTAGATTCATATCCCATCGTCTCTAGAAGCAAATGCTTGGTCCAAAAAAAAAACAACAACTTCTGCGAATGATACTTATTACCAGAATACAACACTATTTTATGAGTGAATTGCGGAAATGCACTGGTATCCAAAAATAATGCACAATTTTGAAGATGCTAAAAATTGGAGTTAATATGGATTCTTTGTTCCGCATTTAGTTGCTGAGAATCGTAGGACATACTATCGTCGGAACTCACATTTTGCAGTGAAGATTCGGTCACGAGGTAATTATGCGGGGCCGCCAGAAATGGAAGAAGGCGAAAATAGAGTTTGACCCATCCTGTTTCACAGAAGGATGATAACGAGATGTAACTTTCATCAATGGTTATGTTTGTTGTGTTTAGAACTTACATGCATTTTCATAAAAATAGCAAATATTTGCGAGAAGATATAGAGGTTTTCTTACAAAATTCCAAATGTTTCCTCATATTTTTTGCTTATAACATGCAGAGTTCCCCCCCAAATTATACGAAACTTTCATAAATCTTGACAATACGTTAAAAAAGCATTTTATTAAAATTTGAATAGGAAATATGAGCATTTGTAGTAAATAATTTTTACTACAAACATTGAACACTAATATTGAATTTTATGAAAGTTGAATTTCCTGAATACTTATGTATACTTATAAGTTAAATACATAAATTATATTACATTTCGACGATTACTATTCGAAGATTCATGTTTAAATAATATCAGTTTGTGCAAGAACCCTCATCATTTAGCTTCTCTTAGAGTGTACCGAATTTCACCAAGTTGCTATGCCTATATCTTTCTGAATACTAATTGTATTGAACTCGAATTTCTATATGAGTTGCCCTATATGTCTGGCTCTGAAGTTATGAAAAAAAAATTACGCTACGTTCCGCACATGCGCAGTATTTTTCAAATTTATTTCATACACAATTTGTAACAATGCTTTCTGTTATTGTAATGAAAGTCAAACCATGGATTGTTTTATCAAATCCTTCAGTCAGATATTTAAACCATTGTTAAAGTTATGACAAAAACATTGTGTTCTATGAATGTTAACAGAAAGGCAGAAATTTTATTTAGCTTTTATTTCATAGCATATACATCTTTCAATATGTTTGCACAACAACACAATTATATTAATTACTCTCTTTCCGCGATGCTTCTTTTAATTTTAAAAATTTTTAATGATCATATTGAGTGTGTAAAATTCTTCAAGATTGTTGAGCCCACTTCCTACCGGAGGGAGAGGGCCTAAGGAGAAAAAGAAAGAACACAATGCGGTTTCTTCCGGTCAGTGACAAAAACACTAAAGAGAAGAGAATTGTAGTCCGGATAATGGCCAAAAATACAAGATATGAAAGAGTTTCTGCTGTTGCCGTAGCAGTGATGGTTAGGGGAAAATGGGGTGCGAAGGACTGCTAGATTTTTACCAGGTGGTTCAAACTAAGGAGAGAAAAAGAAGAAGGGTGTTTCACTGCTGGTCGAAAGGGTCAGTTGATTAACGAAAATCAACTACAGACGCTTCCGCGAAAAACTTTTAATAAATTGAAAGTGTTGTAAGTACTTGGACTTGAAAATATTTTTATCCCCAGCAACGCCGTTTATATCAGCTAGTATTTTATAAAGAAAACATTTTGCATTTAGAGTGTTCTAAAATTAAAACACTTTAAATTTAATTGAAAAATATGAAGAATATATTTAACAATGGAAAGAAATTTTAAAATTCAAACTAACAATTGAAATTCAATGGAGGCTCAACTTTGATATATTAAATAAAAAATGGAAATTGAAAATTCCTGCAAATTAATGGGAGAATATTAATTATACATTTGATAGGTTTATTGTAAGTATATATTAAATAAATATTTCAATTCTAAAGCAAGTCACAACCTTTTGTTTTATAGTTTACTTCTTGCAGACAATTAAACGAATACTTTTCAATATCGATAAAGATCAATTTATAATCGAATATTAATTTTTTATAGGTATAAGTTTTATCTACAAAGTAAGTAAAGACGTGTTAGAGCATTTTCACTGTGATCCAAAATACATCTGCTTGTGCAAAGATAAAAGTTTTGTAAATTTTTAGAGAGCAGCTTTCAAAAACTTTGTAATAATTTATTCAGTTTTACTACGCCCCTTCCATATTAAATTTCAAAGTATACTCAGCAGAGAAATAAACAAACTTCACTAAACGCAATACACAGCTTAAAACTCACACACGTAAAGAGAAGCTTACATTAACAACTGGAAGATAATGAGAAAAGACTTGCTCTAGCTTAATTTAAGAGGCGGGCTGTTTCAGGAGTGCGCAGTGCATTCTGGGAGTTAACGATGTCTTTCATCATAAATCGCGTAAGGGGTTAAAGAGCTTATGTTCCTGCAGGGAAACAAATAAGTTCTAATTGTTTCTGCAAACACGCTGGCCGAGGCAGCTTTTCTTCATTATAAATTTTTCTCTAATTTCATACAGCCGTTTTTTCTCGAAATTTAGAAAACTATTCCATTCATAATTTGCAAAAAAATAAAAGCGCTTTATGTGTTTCAAGATTTATTTCATTACTTGCTAACTTTTTCAATTTTTTTCCTTAAATTATGATAACTTGGTAAAGCGTGCTTGAGAAGATCGCTCCAGTTGCCTTGTTTTGTCTAGATGCCAAAAGTAAATTGGAATATTTTATAATTTATACCTAGTGCATTAGACGCAAAAAATGTGATAATACTTTGAATTTAATGGGAGACTAAAACTAATAGATGTTAAAAAGAAACAGACCCATTATAAATTTAAATTCATCTATCTTCATAAAATATTAAACCAATCTGATAAAATGTCTCTAAGCATTTGGAAATTAACTATCATTCTAAAGATTTCGGATTCGCTACTTTGCATTGTAATAGCTATTAAGTTTTAGAAAACCTTTACAAGCAAGCGAATTAAGCTTGCGTTTTTTTAAATAGAGATGATAGATTTATTATTGCCTTTTAAATAGAAATAGAATACTTTCAGCTAAGTTTGTTGCATGTCAAATTTAGTAATGTGAATTTGGATACGATCAATTTCTATGAAGCAGAGCTAAACATTTTCACTACACGCTTTCTTAGCTCGAGAAATCAAACGTATTATTTTCCCATTTTTTTCTTCTCTGGATATTTGCCGTTCGGTAACTTGCGTTTACAAGGATTTTGGAACAGTTTGTTTTACAGTCTGTAAATCTGCACTCAGAGTTTCGCATCATGTGATGTTAACAAATGTTACCGCTGAAGTGCAGAAATCAGTTATTCTCCAGACCATCTAGATTATGTGCAGATTAACTAGGGTGATCCGTTAAAGTGCCGAAAATTGTTTCATTTCTCAAATTACCTAGTTAATCTGCAAATTACCTAGATAATCTGCACATTAGCTACTAGGTACTCGTTAAAGTGAAAAAAACTTCTGTACGCTTAAATTAACATAATGTTATTTATTTATTTTTCGGTATCTAAAGAATCAAGCTAATACAATCAAACAATCAACAAATTAGTTGATAGAATCAATCATCAATCAATTGAAAAACTATAATAGAAAGAATCAAACGGTTTAAAATATTATTACAATTAAGGAAATGAATTTGTAAAACATATGATAAAATTATGATTAATTAGTGCAATCTAAATATTGGTGACACTTTGAATTACATAGCAATTGGTTTTTGCGACAAGCACACCTATTTGTGGTACATTTAGATTTCCAGTTACATTTCCTGAAACCCTGGCCACTACCAAAGGTTTGTTTTATTGCTGTTTGACGTAAAGAGACTTTGACGAAATGAGAGGAACAAACTTTTGAACTTTAACGATACGGAAGCCGTTAAGGTGCACATTACCTAGGTAAAATGCAGAAACCTCCGCACGTTAACGGAGCAAATCAGTTAATCTTCAGATTAGCTAGGTAATGTGCACATTAACGGCTTTCTAGCTTTAGCGATAACATCAACACTGCTTCTGATTAGCTGCTCCTTTCTGCTTTATTTGCTGATATAGAAAAGGTAACTGATACGCTGACAAGTAAAATGAATGGAGGAAATTCAGTGCTCAATAGAAGGATAATTTATAGAGTTTTTTCTTATCTGATGGAATTAAATGAATATTAGAATGTCGCGTCATTGCTTACATTTGGTTTAAAAAGCATTTATAATTAGATAACCTTCTTCATAAACTAATCACAGCCAGGAAAAATAAGTAATTCTGAGACTTTAAATAGTGAAAAAAGAAAGTTCAAAAGATTGAACACAAATTTCAGTCGTTGAACACATCGACTTTTATCTTAGCGCTTCTAAGCATATGATATGTCGCATATGCATTGAATCGGCTAATTAGGATTATTTCCAGGGAAATATGAATTTCTATCTTAAAGACTGAGAAAAAAGAGGTTTCTTTTAAATTCTATCGTTTGGCATTTCATCGGTTTGTATGTAAATTTGTTTCCTACTCAGTCATGACCCATTGTTCAAGCTTTGTTCGATTTTCTGCGAATTCGTCATGAATGTTCCTTGAAGTCATGAATGTTCCTTGAAGTCATGAATGTTCCTTGAAGTCATGAATGTTCCTTGAAGTCATGAATGTTCCATGAAGTCATCAGCAATTTAGTATGTGTAAGGACGTTAATTTTTTGATTCCGTTACAAGATAGTGGTCGTTTTAATGGTTCTGTTACATGTAATGTTCAACTTTTTTCAAGGATTATAACCAAACGCGTCCCCTTCCATAATGCCTTAATAGATACAGCAAATGGCATTTATTTATTATATAAACCTAAAAAAATTGCAGAATATCTCTAGATTAGTATTTGCTACGTATCGGTAAAGAACACTGT
Source organism: Araneus ventricosus (assembly GCA_013235015.1). Taxonomy (NCBI): domain Eukaryota; kingdom Metazoa; phylum Arthropoda; class Arachnida; order Araneae; family Araneidae; genus Araneus; species Araneus ventricosus. The sequence continues at coordinate 99,686 of BGPR01003753.1, read as the reverse complement.
GATATGTTGCATCTAGATGCGCTAAGTTAAAAAAATTTTAATATTGAATTTTTCTGAATGATGGCTTTTTTATGCTTATGGATAAGGACCGACATTTTCGTGGCAAATAAAGCCAACATTTTATAAAATCTGAAAATTAATTTACATCTAGATGACCTGTTTGATGGTTCTATCAGTTAGTATAGTTAAGAAAATACAGTATCTTTAAAATATCATGAATCTTATAGAAATTTCTAAAACGACACTAGTCAAATTCGAAGCAACACCACCAGGCCGTTTCACACGATTTTTGAAAAATTTATGGCATGTATTTACATACTCTAAAATAACAATTTTCATTATTTAAAGAAGTAATGTGTATAAAGAATATGTATTCATATCATCAAAAACATTATGGAAAACGTGCAGAATTACGAAAATTATACGACTTTGGAAAGGAAAGATTTTTTTCAAATATTAATTATTAACACCATTTATTTCTCTTCCTTAAAAATAACTGGAATTCAAATAACTTATTTAAGTCGATCAATAATTTAAAAATTAGGTAGTTTGCGATTCAAACCAGATTCTGTTCAAAATTATTAGAACAGACTGAAAATTTCATCTTTTGTTCATAAAATTTCAAAAACTTTATAAATTGCTATTTTATTTTGATTTTCTAGTACCTTGTTTCATCCTTCATAAGTGAATATAAGGTTTAGTTTTTTCACAAAATACCACTACTTCTTAGAAATTTTTTTTAAAACTGTATATTCTAGCTGTTCAAAAATATTCGAAAGAGTGGTTACGAAAGTTATATTTAAGTGAGTAGGAATGTATTTGTATTTTTTTGGTAAATTTTAATAATTTTAAAGGATTAATTTATTTTGTAATTTATTTTTTTGCTCTATGAAGCAGTAAGCCAACAGTAACGCTCAAGAGCTAAAAGATTTCTTTTGATCTTCACCACCACAACAATCGAAAGGATTGGAAATCATGTGAAAACCCAACAAAAATTATAAAACGTTGATGTTGGGTACCTACCATTAGTGCAAGAAGTATGAGACAAAAGGGTCCATCTGAAAAAATACAGGAGGAGACAGAAAACCGGAAGCAGGTACAAGAGAAAACTCTATGAATATAAGATTTGGTCAGAAAAAGAACGATATATCGTCAAGAGAAATTGTGAAAGACTTGAAATTTAATTTGCAAGCTCTAACAGCTTGAATTATAATGAAACACTCAGGGTTGATAAGCTGTATCCAAAGAAACAGACCATATATCTCGATACATCGCGCAACAAAACATGACATTGCACTTGGCCTTTTTCAAAACAGCATATTTCAAAGGTTTCACAAATCTGGGACAGTGTTTTGTGGTCATTAAAAAGGAAATATGACCTTTTCGGATCAAAAAACGTAAAAGAGTGCGGGATGGTCAGGTGAGGCTCTTGAAACGAAGGGTACCCTACAGAGAGTAAAGCACTGAGGCGGAAATATGATGGTATGGGGTTGTTTCCATTTAAAGGTGTTGGTGATATTGTGATCATCAACGGTAAAATGACTGTAAGTATGTAAGTCGATATCATGTCCCAAAATCTGAAGAAATCCAGCAGAAATTTGAGTGTGGGTTAAGTTAATGACCTAATACACACGTGAAAGATTTCCAAATATTATTTCACAGGAAACAAGGTCAAGATACTGGAATGGCCACCACAAAGACCCGACCTTAGCCCCATTTAAAATTGTTGGCCAGTTTTGAATCAGAAATTCCCTTTTGAAGAGAGAAGAAATAAAAAACAATTTTTTGAGACGATCAAAAATGAATGGCGCAGTATCAACCAGGAGACAACGCAGAAACTGGTTTATAGACTGAATCAATTACTGAAATTAGTGATTAAGGTCAAAGAAGGCTCATAAATTTCTGACAGTTCGAATAATTTTGAACACCACAAAATTGAGATTTATATGGAAATTTTCCAATTCTGATTAATTTTGCGATAGAGTTTGAGTTATTTGAAGTTTTTCTAATGAATATGATTGAATTAATAATAAAATTAATATATTTGAAAAATAAATAATTAAATTTTTTTTCTGTAATAACAATATTCTCAAGTTCATATTCGTTCTAATAATATTGAACAGCACTTTATATAAAATGGATTTGTTATTTTATCCATATATAATTCTTTCAATCTGTTGAGGTAAATTTTGCAGTTTCTATCCTAATTTATGAAGATAAAATTGATAAAGCAATGTTTAGATGCATTTGATAAACTAGTGTTTATAGTAGTTATAGTTTATAGTAATTTTTTCAGTGATGTATCTTTGTATATTTAAAAAGAATTTCATACAGATCACAAAAAAATAAATCGAGACATCACAACAGCATTTTAAATATGATTTATATACATTTATCTTATAGTTAACTATATAGTTCCGATTCTTAGTTCTTGCGAAATTAGGCGCGAAATTTGAGTAGTAATATTTTGAGTTCCACTTTTATGTTTTTAACAAGGAAATATCGTCGTTTAACAGGCAAGACCAGCAATCGGAATTTTTTTGAAATTTCAAATAGGAAGAAAAAAATGAATTTTTCGCAACCAATATCGGATATTTCTGAATTTTCTAGCATATGATATAAACACAAGACCACTTGCTTCTATCAGATTTGAAAAGCAATTATAAATATTCCTTTTTGGTTGTGAAAAATTGAGTATTTTTGTCCTTCTTTGAAATTTCGAAAAATTGAGATAGGTCGTGTTGCCTGTTAAGCCACGATATATAGAATTCTTCTTAACGTACATATATTGGAAAAGTCATTACGTTTGAAGTCATAATGTGTCAGTTTCATTGTATGTTATGGACAACATGTTTTCATAATTGGTAACAAAATTTTAGAAATAATCAAAGTAAAAGAATGAAGTAAATTTTCAAATTAAATTTTGCAAAAATAAGCTGCCTCTTTTTTTCCTAATTTTTCGGAAAGAAGATTCCGTTGTAACGAATAACGATAAATTCTCATAGATTGCAAAAATAGTTTCAATTACTTGTTTCAAATGGATAATTTCATAAAGGTGAGTTAAATCCGATTTTTAAGACAATGTATGATTAGAATATTAAATATTAATTTTATATTAACACATCAGATTTATATAAAACTCTTTTACATTGGTAAGAATTTTTCCATTCTGAGTTTTAACTTTTTTATTGTACATGAAATTATCAAATAACAGTTGTATCATTTTTTTTCCTGAAATTGCCTCCGAAGTAACAGAGCGTTATAAAAATATAATTGAAGTTTGTCCCTCATTCTTCTGCAGATGCTTTACTAACTCTTAATAATAATAATCACCATATTCTTCACTAATACAACTTATTAAAACATTTCTTGAACACACATTTTTTAATCAATTGTTGATGATGGAGAAACTGAAAATAATCTAACTAGAGTTGTTGTGATATTAAAAATACAAAAAACTATGTTCAAAACATTCAGATCAAATAATATAAATAAAAAACAATTAATTTTTAGAAAGTAAAAGATGGGAATAGTGTACTTTATGAAGTAAATGTGCAGGAGTGACCCAGAAAAATTAAAATCGTTGGAAATATGAAGACCGTTTCATTTAAAAAAAAAATAAAATTGGCTGTCTTTTTCCCTACAAGCGCCTGTTTGGCAAGAAATCCGCCGCTAGCTTGAAAATGTTAAAATTTTTAATTTTTGCGCCAAAGACGTTTAAATAAGCCACCAAACTTCTACCCAGAACAGCATTTTATTGGCACATGATCAACCAAAGAGAACGTATCAGAATGATGCTGCAATTGTTGGATAGTAAATTGTAAATGCATATTGAAATGTTTATATACGCCAACAAACCTCTACACGTAACATCATCTTGTTAGCTGTCCTTTTTCCTACAAGCGCCTGTTTGGCAAGAAATCCGCCGCTAGCTTGAAAATGTTAAAATTTTCCATTTCTGCGCCAAAGACGTTTAATTATGCCACCAAACTTCTACCCAAAACAACATTTTGTTGGATCATGATCAAACAAAGAGAACGTATCAGAATGATGCTGCCATTGTTGGATAGTAAATTATAAATGCATATTGAAATGTTTACATATGCCACCAAGCCTCTACACATAACATCATCTAGTTGGCACCTGATCATATATAACCAGATACGACCTATTAATAGAATGTTGCTACCACTGATGGATAGTAAATTATAAATAAATAATGACATTTATCCAATAATGAAATTCAATTTCCTTTTCAATATGTTGTCAGTGATTTAAGGTATCCGAACACGTTGAAAAGTCGATTTTCGGCCAAAATTCCCATTTTTTTAATTTTTGACGATTTGGATAGTTCATTCATTTACCTTTCTAAAACATATTTACTTTGGCGGTACGTTGAGTAGAAGATGAGATATTAATTGTTTTATAACAAACCGAAAACGGGAAGTGGGCATTTAATTAACCGGAAGTTGTCATTTAAAGGACAGAATCCTGTCAAAAATTCTTTTAAACTGCATTTTTTCAAGTTCATATGATGTTAGTATATTTTTAGGATTTTTTTAAAGTTTAGATACTTAATTTAAGCGCGTGGAAAAACTAAAATTTGATTTTTTCAAAACTAGATGTTATGCATAATTTTCACACTTCAAGCATGATAACTCAAGATATTATCATTCGATTGTTCTGAAATTTTGTGAACACTTTCTTCAAATGTGTCTCTAGTGAATGTACTAGAATAATGTATATTGTAACAATATTATTTTAATTATGGTCTTTTATCTGAAAAATTACATGAAAAATTTACTGAAAATCTTATAATGATTGTTCGATTAGCTCTAAAATTTATATTTATGCAAAGAATGTTAAGATTCTAATACAAGCACTAGTACATGGTATGTAGTTTATTGAAGTATTAGTTTTATTTGAATTATTACAAAAGTTTGAATTCTAGCATGTTTGAAGTTTTTGGGAATTTCCTCTGAAAAGCAGCAGAAATTCAAGATTTTTGTAAATTCGAATCTAAAAAACATATTTTGGTGTTTCTATTTCACAATTTTAAAAAAAAGTGCGCCCCGCACGTGTTCGGATACCTTAAAGCAATTGAACAAAACAAGACGTCTCTTCACTACAAGTTTCAGATATTAAAAGACGGCATTAATATTCCGCATCCACTGTTCGACGCAGGAAATGGCGGATTCAGTTTCTCCCCCGAGACGAAACAAATTGCAGAGGTAGTTGCAGTGGAAATAATCCAGTGGAAAACCTCGATTAGATCACCGAATCCTTCTTCTCTAAAGCAAGAAAGCGAAAGTCAGGATTAGTGGGTAGGATCCGGTAACGGCAAATAACGTCTTTAGATTGAGCTCTCACAGTAAGATAAAACTTCGCGAGTAACTGCTTTCCTTAGCACCTCGATGATTTCGCCGGAGTAATTTAGATAAGTTTTAGACTAATCATTTAGGGTTGCCGGAGACGAGAACGCTGTCTTGAACAATTCCGTGTCTCCAGCTTCCTCGGTTCAGCATTTATATACCATACATTTCCTGGTATAATGTTTTAGGAACGACGCATTTAAGGTATCCGACTGTGTTCGGAGACATTTTTTGAAAAATAACTTATATATATTTTAAAGTTATTTTTCAACTGCATATGTTTTAAAACTATGAAAATATTGTAAAATTAGGCTTTCAAAATAATATTTTTGTAAAAATCTGAGAAATTTGAAGAAAAATGACTAAAATGTTTGCCTTTCGCTAACAGCCATAGACAAAATCATATTCTAAATATAAATAAATCCTTGTAGGAGTACATTTTTATGACGGTTATCTGTGTTATGCTCTAAGATATTTGTTTTACTTCAAAATAGTTTTCAGATATAACTGAACATAGTTACTAAATTGTTATTTTTTCATAAAAAATGTTCTTCGTTTATATTTAAGCATTTAAAAATAATGCTTGATTTTAAAATTGACCTTAGTTTTTAGAGGAAAACATCAAGTATATTACAGGAAACAATCTCAGAAAATTTCATATCAATACTCGAATAACCTTCTGAGAAATCATTGTCACGGTCGACAGTTTTCCTCAAAAATATCATTTCTCAAAAAACACACTTAAAATTTTCATGCAACATAAAATAATGCTTACATTTCGGTAATAAAACAGCTGCAACTCCATTTGTAATTCACGTAGAGTCAAAAGTGAAACAGTTTTAGAAAGCTGGTTAAACAGGCTACTAAATAAAGGCATAATTTTTTTGATAATTTCATCAAAAACTACGATTTTAAACCAGTCGGATACCTAAAATTTTTAAATTGTTATAGTTTGGGAAGAAACTGTGTTGTTTAAATATATATGCATTGTAATTTATATAAGACTATAAATATTTCACTTTAATTTGACGTAATCAGTTGAGATAACTTAACTAAAAAAATACTATTTATAATTACAAAGAATAGTTTTATAAATGTCTTCTAATGTATTTTGTAAATATTTCTGCAGTTTAATTCTTGATCTTTATTAAAGAAATTCTAATTTTTCTTATGCCTTTCCCTTCTATTTGCGTGATTATTTACATTCACGCCCCTTTAAAAGCTACGAAATCTATTTTTGGTCAAACGGCATGGTTTGAGCCATTGTTATACGACTTAAACGAAGTCTGAGCTGACAACTCTAAACCAGAATCTGCGTTGCACATACGAGAGGACTTTACGTGATTAGGTTTACATACAAGCGGATTTTCTATGGAAGACGATCTTAATCCTGAGGCTGCACCAACTACATAGGTGAATGGTCAATGGTACCTTTCAATGATTTTTCAATGAAAATATCTCGACCTTTCCTTACGGAATGTAGAAAGGCTATAAAAAAGGAATATTTCATCTGACTTTGGTCTAGTAAAGCTATTAGGCCTTAAGCAATTAGATTCCTATGACATTTTGGAATGAAAGTGCCTCCATTCACTCGACACTTGTTTTACATCCCTTTCCTGTTCAATAATTATATATCATACTAGCAGCACCCTCACTGCGTTACTCGTGATCTGATTATTATCACGTCTGTTCTTGGAACCTGAAAACATAAAAGAGTAAAAATTAGTTTTAAGAATGAGTCTCACTACCAACAGACATGACCCGGACATGTCGCCTTATTTTATCGTCCTGACCAGTCCTGAAAACATTGAAAGATAAAAATATTTTGTAAGAATTCACAGCAGAGATTTTATCTTTTCTTGCTTAAAATGTTTCGTTACAGAGCTTCGGTATGAGTTGGTTGTTATTATTAGTGAAGGAAGTCCGGAATAGTAACCAGACAGACATATGGAAGCTTTGTTCACGTTTCCACCAATAGCATCTTTACCAGTTGAAGTATTATCTAAACAACTTCCATGCTTCAAGCTTGTCTTTGTTACTTTTTTATTAGCCGAATCATTTATTGAATAACTGAAACAATATTCAGGTTTATTGTCTGTTTTAACTACTTTAAGCCTGTTGGCCTCCTTCATGCTAGAGTGCTCTACTCCTTGAGTACATCATCAATGCTCTAATTCCTACAAAATCCATAAAATGTTTCATATCTATTACAATAAATTTATAAGTATCACTGTAGAGCTCATACATTTTCATTATTTTTGAGTTAATATTCAAACTGTATAAAATAAAAAAAACATAAATACAAGAAACTAGGAATTGTTCATAATTCTATCTTTCGTTCACAACTCAATTTTGGAACGAACTTCGGGTTATCTGTTATATAAATGTGCTACAATATACTGAGATAAGTATTCAAGCAATTATCCAAGATGTTTCTATATTTAAGAAAATACTTTTTTTTCTATATTCAAAGAAACACTTTCAATTATTCAAATGAAAAATGTAAATTCTTTAGAATATTCTGTTATTTTATATAATTATACACATAAATGAGCATTGAAATTATTCATATCTCTAATCATTTTTGGTTATTAAATTATCTATTTTTCAGATATTAAAGCATTATTTTTAAATGCAGTGTAAAAAAATAATTTTCTAAACAAAGATTAACTGAAACTACAAAACATTTTTTCGTTTGTAAAATTATTGATTCTGAAAGTCAAGTGTAAGCATATTTAATATTTATACCTGACAAAAGCATGACTTCAACTGACTTATTGTTATAACAGTGTATGATACCAGATAAGTGGCAACAGTCAGATGTGGCCTACTTTGAATTTAATATAAGAGATGAGCACCAGTAAGGTTGAACGATGTTACGTCGTACGCAGATACGAAGTGAAATAGTTGTGTTTTAGTGTTCTAATAAATATTTGTTTAGTCTTAAAAGAAGTCTTATGAATCAAGAAGCCAACAGAAATCAGAAGTGGGATAAATTAGAAACCTATGACTGAAAATCTCATTGACATTAAACAACACAGAAGGAGTTTGAATTTCAAAATATGTCACGTAATTGTATAATTCTCTCCTCTATAATTACAGTATAGTGAATCTTTATTTGCAAGTTGAAATAAATAAACTAAAAGTGTAGTAAGTGCGAAAATGTCTATTTTCGCTGGAGCAAGGAAGTGCGACTTGAAAATATTGGCTGAGGAACTTGGAGCAAAAGTCGATGACAGCCATAAGTTGAAAGATTTAAGAACGATGATTTTCGCATGCAAAGAGCACGATGAAGTATGCGCCAAGGAATGGTTGAATACGATAATAAATGAAAGAAAAGAAAGAGAAAAAATTGAAGAACGGAAACGTCAAGAAGAGATTACATGACAGAAACACCAAGAAGAAATTCAAATGGAGGAACGGAAGCGACAGGAAGAATACGAGGAACGGAAGCGAAATGAAGAATACGAGGAACGGAA
>BGPR01003753.1:80652-90825 GCA_013235015.1 Araneus ventricosus | reverse complement strand
TACGAGGAACGGAAGCGAAATGAAGAATACGAGGAACGGAAGCGAAAGGATGAAATGGAATTGGAGTTGTAAGAATACGTCTTTGAGCAGAAGGTAGGTTTTCAAATTCCGTCGACAATCAAAATGTAAACGGTACACAAATGAAGCCGAAGTTAGAGCTTTAGCATTTGATGCAAAAATTTAATTCCGACGGAAACGATATAAATTTATATTTAATTATGATTGAACGTCTGCCCAAACAAGCTGAAATATTAGAAAATACTTGGGTAACTCATTTTCTTGGCTTATTGCCGTATTACGGTGCGCAATTACTCGCCAGAGAACCAGATGAGATTGCAAACGATTATAAAGAAGTTAAAAAGATATTATTAAAACGGTATAAGTTAACGCCAGAAAAATTTCGCCAAAAGTTTTTTATGCATAATAAAAATTTAGGAAGCACCTGGAAAAACTTTGCTTATTAATTAAGACGTTTTTTAATAAATGGGTAAATGGAGATAAAGCATATAGTTTTGAAATGTTGAGCGACCTTATCATAACGGATCAGATTAAAAGTAAAGTGTCTCAAGAAGAAAAAGATCATTTTATAGATGACTGGTCTAAGCTGAATTCGCCAGATGATTTTGTTGAAAAACTGGATGACTATAATAACTTGAGGTCAACTTTCAGGAGTAAACAACCGCGGAAAGAATGACATTACGACAATCAGAAATCCTTTAAAGATGATTCAGCTATTACAATCAACGAAAAGCGAAGGCTCTACGGTATTACACATAATGAGAGAGGTGAACCTAAATGCTTCAACTGCTCTTATTTGGGGCACATTTGAAGGAACTGTTCTCTGCCCAAATTTTAACATGCTGAGAATGTAATAAAACAGGACATAAATCTATAAACTGTGTTGCCTAGGAAAGTAATCATTCAAATGATAAAAGATTATTTGTTAGACGAGTTGGCGAGATTTCAGAGGAAAGTAATTCATATTTGAAGAAAGCAAAGCCTAATAATTGTGATAACGCGCAAGCTTTAATTGATACAGGGAGTTCATGTTGTCTCTTAAAGATTTCAGTTGCTCAGAAATTTAAACCGCAACTTCAACCTACAATAAATTATACAGTTTTGGAAATCAAAGGATGCTTGCATTAACGTCTATTGGAAAAATTAAAGCCGATATTGAAGTTGATAATGTAAAAGGAGAAAGCATAAGCATATACATTGTTCCTGACGATGCTCAGTCTGTTGATCTTATGATCGGACGGGCACGGCTTCATCTCCCTCATATTGCTTATACAAAAATAGGAAAAAGAGTTCATATTGGATACCGGGAAGAAGAACCATTTAAAAACTTACGACAAATGAAAAAGTAAATCGAGTCTGTTTCAAACCTCTTGAAATAGCTCAGTTAGAGAACGAAAGTTTGCAGATTAAAAAAACTCTTCCCAGCAGAAGATGATAGGCAATTTGACGAATGATCTTAAAATGGTTAAGAATGAAATAAAAATTCTACAAGGGGATATTAAGAACTTTAAGGAAGAACGACACTCGTTGCTTCTTCAATTCCAGAAAAAGAATAAGAAGGTTGAAAACTTGAAAAGCAACAACGATTCTTTAGTGAAAGCGAATGCATATTACGATAAAAAGAAGTCAGGTAAATTATCGTTTCGTGAAGGAGAAATCGTTGTAGTTAGAAGAAATCCTAAGGCGACAGGTGAGTCAACAAAAACTCAACCACGATACCGAGGACCTACGGTTGTCACAAAAATACTCCCTAGTTACACATATAGAATCTCACAAACAGAATCTAGTAATGACCGTCTTTATGCTACAATGAGTCACGTCAGTCAGTTAAAAGTTTGGAGAATCTGGAATGAAAACGATGATGTCTCTAGTGGAAATTCTGATGATGAACCTCGAATGCAGAGCCCAGACGAACTGAACGTAAACCAGTGCGTTATGGAGCATTTATGTCGGACAGATAGAACTTTATAATTTTATATTTCATTTTATTTTACCTTTTATGAATGTATTTTTCTTTTTTGTTGATATTATTATGATGTTAGCTAAAATTTGAATCAATTGAGGTCATTTGAAAAGTCAGGATGGTCGAATGTAAGTATATTTAATATTTATGCCTGACAGAAGCATGACTTCAACTTATTTATTGCTATAACAGTGTATGATACCAGATAAGTGGCAACAGTCAGATGATGACCTACTTTGAATTTAATATAAGAGATGAGTACGAGTACGGTTGAACGATGTTACATTGTACGCAGATACGATTTGTATTTTAGTGTTCTAATAAATGTTTGTTTAGTCTTAGAAGAAGTCTATGAATGTCAATCAAAAAGCCAAACACAAGGTATTGTAAATATTTCTTAAATATTAACCTTTTTATTCATTCCTGCCTTAATTCTTAAAGCAGGATGAAAAATGGCAGTAAAACTCGAAGTTCATACCTTTAAATTCCCAAGAATGTTTTCAAGACTTTTTGACCGCGTTACAACAAGATTAACAATAATTAGAAATGTCTTGGATAGTAATCTACGTTACACTAAAAGCAATTAAGAAATATCTGCTTGAAGGAAAACTCAAAGAACCGTGACTGTAATTAAGATTGAGAAGTCTGGTTAGTTGACATTCAATGCGTGACAGAGAAAATATGGTATTTTGAGTGGTGTTTAACACAGTTAAAACAAGTAATGAGACAAACTATAAAGATGAATAAGTCATGACCATTGTAAAGAATGTGGAAAAATATCTCAAACACATAAGCTCATGAAATGAGAAACAAAAAGTAAAGACAAGTTTATGCCTTAAGACATAGGACGTTAAAAAGTACGTGTGCTAAACATTGAATTCAAACTCACGCAATAGAAAGAAAACGCAAAGACTGTGAAGTAAATTATGTTTTATGTTAGGAAATCTCTTGGGATTCTGTCTTGAGTTCTATAAAATAAAAATGTAATAAATTTATTAAAACCATTTTTTTAAACATATTTTTATTAGTGTGCCAAAAAAATAGAATTTTTAAAAATTTCAATTATTTTCTACTTTTTAGTTAATTAATAATTCACTTTTATAAATATATTGGAATCTTGAAGTTATTTATTCTTAAATTCACTACCAGATGTCTCCAATGGAACGGAATAAAAATTAATTAAATTAATTGATTAACTGATCATTAAATATAGAAAATATTGAATAAAACATTTTATTGCCATCGGAGCACATTAAATCGCAAGATTTCATATAAAATTCTAACATATTGGAAAGTGAGTGAAAAATCGATTAAAATTCAATACTTAAAAACATGAACTAAGTCAAATCAATTAAAAAGGTATAAAAATTATTTGTATTTTTATACCTTCGGAAATTTTGAACAATTTAAGAATCAATATAATTTTTCTAATGCTAATACCATCATCTGCTTAATCATTTTCAATAAACAAAAATATGGGTAACTCAGTTATCCAAGTCTAATGTAGGATATTGCCCTGAAACTCCTGAATACGTATGAAAGCGATAGATCCACTAAGATTATAAGTTATCTGGGTCGGTAGTGAAACGTTTAAGAGTCCGTTCAGCCGTAAAGATAAATTATCCTTTTAAGAGTTTCTGTTCCAGTTGCAATGTGAATGAATTCGATAAAGACATTTAAATGAGAAAAATTGTATTAAAAAAGAGGGAGACTGAGAAGATAAAGGCACTTTCATTTTGGAGACTGAACTTTGAAATCTATGATGGAAAGCTGAGTTAGTCATATCAGATGACGTTACGCTGTTTATGCTTCGAATACTTGTAGTATTTAGCTAGAAAATAACAGAAAATATTTAATACTTACGATATTAAGCCTATCTTTTGTGTAAAATTTGTAAAATTTTACTTTTATGGAAAGATTCTGAAATTTGAAAGACCTTGGTAAGTTAACATCCTTATGTTGATGGGGAAAACGCAGAAACTTGAGTTCAGTAGACAAAAGTTTTGTTTTAAGTACATGGTTTATAACAGAAAACGTGATTAAATCGTTTCATAAATATTTCTGATTTACTTCTTTAGAAACATGTAACGGCAATCACTATTGTTATTGTAATTAATCACGACAAAACTCTAGTAAAAGTAGAAATCAACGAGCTTCCAAAAGAAATGACAATTACTCTAAGCAACTTTGTACATTGAGCCCTTAACTAGTTATATAGAAACATTCTTTCAAATATTTGCTTCAATTTTTCTGGAAACACAGCGTAAGAAACACTCTTATTCACATGCTTATTCATATAGCTATCTGGAGATATTAAAATTGAGTTGTAGAATTTAAAATCTCCAGTGGTGATTTTTTTGTGTTTATAATCTCTGCCTATAAGATTTTAACTAATTTCACATGTATGATGCTTCCTACGTCCATCAAAGAAAACCTCACTGCTTCAATATCTTGATAGGAATCTTACAGATAAAGCTGTGAATTTAGGAACAAAATTTCATAAGCTTAGTTTATTTAGACTAACATCTCTGTTGAAATTACACGAAATATTCTAAGATAACTGCAAGTCTAAACACTCTAATTAATTTTAATCTAACACTCTAATTAATTAATCTCGAAGAAGGCAGGAAAAGACCTAATCGTTTGTTTCAACAAACAAGAAAAGAAAATGTTAGCGGCATTTTGGCAAATGAATCATTCTTAGGTCTGCAAGCCAAAGCAAGCTAGAGCAAGAGCTTGAATTTTGCATATTCCGAACTTACACTTACTTGTTTCTACTTTATCATGGATTGGTCTCAGAAGTTAACCATTTATTTCTTAAAATTATGTTTATTATTTGTGTGTGCAGGTTTTTGAGAGTTAATTTCATTAGTTTTCGATTTCATTGAATGTTTGCATGGCATTTCATAGAGGAAGGATCTGAACAATGACGATGGAAGGGTACAGCAACGCAAAGGTGAAAATATTCGCGACTAATGCTAGCGGGAAAATGCAAATCATGCATTGTATCAATATAAACAGATTTTCAAAATGCATAGATATCACAGAAAATGATCTGTTTTTCTTCAGGTAGGAAATTGAAGAATTAAAAAATACAATTATAAAGCACGTATGCGAATAACAAGTTGTTCGTTAAAGAATCCAAAGAATTGTTTCCAATGCAAAAATAATTACAACCCCTTTGATATTTGAAAACTGAAATGTAGCATATAATAAGCTTCAAATATTAGGAAGGTAATTTTCTTTTATAATATAATTATCTATAAATAAAAAACAAAGCAATAAAAATTTTAATACAAGGTGAAAGTGTAAAGTCAGCAGAATTAAATAGGACTTTCAATAAATGGTTTGCAAATATTTTCATTAGAATTTTAATGCGAAAATGAAACATGTAGATAAAAGTTTTATGATTAAGTGAAATATCTCAGAACTTTAATTAAATTTAAGGACGATAATAAGAACCATAATAGTATTATTTTTTTGAAATGCAGAATACATATATATTTTTTAGTTTCGATTTGTAGGCTTATAGGATGTTCCTAAAAACTTAATGGCTTCAAACATAACATTAATGGAACTTTTAATAAAAATCCCTAACATATTAAGTTCAAATATTTCATCAAATATTGGAATTATTTCCATTAAATGAATGATGGGATATGTATCAATAGGATTAATATATCTAAAACACTTACGTTGACTTATTCTGAAATATTCTATTAATGCTATTAATTAATTAGTCTTTCGAATAATTCGGATCTTTACTCTGAAAATTAGACCTCGCTTCCAAGAAAATCGAAAAAGGGGTGGGAGGGTCTAAAATCTGCTCTTCATCGCAGTCTTTCAAAGGTTTATACTTTTTTCCGAATGCGAATCATCTACACAAGTAACTGCTTTTATTGGTATTCACAAAACTAAATTAATTGTGTGCTTTTATCAGTTTTAACAAAATTACAATTAAATGACTGCTTTTATCAGTGTTAATAAAACTGCAATTTAATGACTACTTTTATCAGTATTAATAAAATTTCAATAAAATTACTACTTTTATCTGGGGTAACAAAATTAACTTTCAATAACATTTGCTATCAACGATATTTTTTGTAGCATTATGAATAAGGTACTGTTTGGCTGAAAACTTTGAAAAATCTGAACATTACATGAAAGAGAACCATTAAAACGGTCTCCATCTTGAAACGGAGTAAAAAATAAAACCCCTTATATCTACGGCGTTTTTATGACTTCAAGGAACATTCATTCTAAATTCGAAAAAGCTCGAACAATTTGTTTGGTTGTGACTACGTAACAAACAATTTGCAGACAAACAGAAGAATTGCCGAACGGTCAATTTAAAACATGAAATCACTTCGGTCAGTCGATTATGTTTTATCATTTGAACTAAAATGTTTCATCCGATTTTGTAATAGTATAAATATCAAATACGTTGATATTCCAAGTTAAAAGTGCTAGATCACTCAGTGGAGTTGCTTCGAAAATTATTATATGATTTTCGAAGTCTGACCCATGTGAACAGTTCTTATTTTTTCATGAAGTTTGCAGTAAAAATCAGTAAAATTGCAGTAAAAATGGTGGTTTGGCAAGATTTTTGGTTTAGTTAGACAGGTGACAGTTATTAAATCTACAGAGAATATGATCTTGGACGCCTTAGAGCACTTTCACTGGGTTTCCTCATGTGCAATATTTGTTCTCTAATAATGGCTGATGTTTGAAACTATTTGGTGTTCGTCTGGTTCATCTGTTATTTCATCTCTTCAAAACTGTAAATCTGATAATTTCACTCTATGTTTCAAGATTAAATGTGTTTTGAATTATTATTATATAAAAGTGTGAAAATTACATGCAAATGAAGTGCTCTCTAATAATGAGCTGATGTTTGAAACGATTTGGTGCTCGTCTACATCATCTGTTGTTTCATTTCATAAAAACTGTTAATCTATGATTATTTTGCTCTTTTTTTCAAGCTTAAAAATTGTTCTGAATTATTAATATATAAAAGTGTGAAAATTACATGCATATGAAAGTCAAACTTCATTGAAATTCGAGTATCTCAATTTTAATGCAGTTCAAACAGATTGTATTTTCCCTAGTTGTAAAATCCAAAAAAAATCTTTAAATGTCTCGCTTCATGTTTCGAGCTTAAACTTTTTCTGAACTACTAATATGAAATTGAGATAATTTAATGTAAATGAAGACCAAACTTCATCTCAAATCTGATTATCACAATTTTAATACAGTACTAACCAATTAAATTTTCTCCAGTGACATAAACCAATAAACCAAAAAACCATGACAGTTTCGCTCTAAGTTTTGTGCTCACTAATTGTCCTGAGCTACTAAAAAAAGTGATAATTTGATGCAGATGTGGGCCATACGTCATCTGAAACCCGATTATCACAATTTTAATGAATTTTCTCCAGAGAAAAATTACAAAATATCAATGATATTTTGCTTCATCTTTAGAGTTTAAAAATTAATCTGAACTAATAATACAGAATAAAATATATATGAACTAGTAATATAAAAAGGCTAATATAAATTCACAAAATTGAATGAAGAGGAAGGTCATTTTCCCCTCAAATTCAATTATCACAATTTTAATACGGTGCAAACCAAATGAAATTTCCCTAGTGACACAAGCCAAACAATGTATGACTTCTTCTCTTCACGTTTGGAGCTTATAAACTCTTATGTACTACTAACGTAAAATTGCGATAATTCGATGTAAATGAAAGCCATACTTCATCTCAAATCCGATTATCTCAATTTTAATACAGTGCAAACCAAAGAAATTTCCCCAGTGGTCAAGAGTCAAACAATGTATAACTTCTTTTCTTCACGTGTTCAACTTATAAACTGTTCTGAACTACTCACGTTACTAAAATTGCTCACACTACTAAAATTGCGATAATTTCATGTAAATGAAAGTCATACTGCATCACAAATCCGATTATCACAATTTTAATATTGTGCAAACCAATTAATCCTTCCCCAGGTACAAAACCAAAACATCTATGGTAGTTCAGCTTCATGTTTTGAGCTTACTAATGGTCTTGAATTACTAATAGAAAATAGTGATAATTTGATGTAGATGAAGACCCGCCAGAATTCATCTCAAATCCGATTATCACAAATTTAATACTATACTAATTAACTGAATTTTCTCCATTTATAAAAAAAACAAAATATTAATGATGTTTTGCTTCATGTTTCGAGCTTAAAAAGTGATCTAAGCTACAAATACAGATTGAAATTTATCGGAAATGCTAATATAATTCTTCGATAATTGAATATGGCTGAAGGCCATTCTTCATCTAAAATCCTATACAAAATGAATGAATTTTCTTCAGAGACAAAAAAAAACATTATATCAGTTATGTTTTGCTTCATATTTCGAGCTCAAAAATTAATCTGAACAAATAAAACAGATTGAAATTTATCTAAACAACTAATAAAAATCTCAGTAATTGAATACAGATGAAGGCCATATTTCATCTCAAATCTAATTACTACTATTTTAAGAAAATACAAATCTATTAAATAACCCCCCAGCAAGACAAATAGGTGTTAGAAGAATGAAATTTCTAAATATTTAATTCCACTTTCGATTCAAAGAATTTCGAAAACATTCCATTGTCAAAATATCCGCTTACAAATATTTCAAACGAAATTCCACCCATAACTTATTTTGTTTACCTACTACTGAGAAAATACTATCAATCTATTCGTGCAAATATATAAAATTTCTATTCATTTGTTTCAGTATTTTTGAAATGTTAGACCATACGCTTTCTATCACATCGGAAAAAAGGGCTAGAAACTCAGATTTGATGCAATATATCTCGAAACCTTTTTTCCCGAGATGAAACGAATATTACTTGAATTTCCCTTATTTTGGGAAAAATCTTCAGTTCCTAAGATCTCGTGATTTTTATTTCTCATAGGGGAAAAAGAAATGCTACGGAAAACGCTTTGTGCAACATGCAATAAATCTCTGGAATGAAATCTCGAGTTTTGTCTAAAGGGAAGCATTTATTGTATTAAAATAAATAATAATAATAAGTTGTATCCAAGAAGCACCGATATTTCAGATTCACAGATTTTTCTGTTTTTCCTATATTTCATTTTTTTTGTATTTCCAAATTAGATTTGTTCAATGTTACGATGACGGAAACAAACCTGAATTCAATCCCCTATTTAATCAAATTAATTGAATATTAAAAGTTTCTTCGGATAGCGACTGAAAATAACACTGTAAACAACATTATATATTTAAACAACAACAGTCTTTCAAAGTTGTTACATTCTAAATTTCCAGATAAACATAACATAATGATTAGTAGGTTTCAATTATTTTTTATTATTTGAATGATTAGTTTGCTATTTATTTTAACAAATCACAAATAGCCAAAAGCTACTTATGACAGATAAAAACGTGTTTTGATTAAACCCTTAATTTTTATCACCAAGAATCATATTACAAACTTTACATAATTTAAAGAGACATCACAAATTTGACAATCAGACTTCGTTTGCTATATATAACAGTCTAAAACCCTCAATAAAACAGAAGTCACAGATGCTGTGTATAACCGGCAAATATATAAATATAAGCAAATGAATAGAACGTGTTTGCATATTTTCGATGGCATGCTTTCAACCCAGAATATGTTATATTCTTGATAATTCAGTCAACACAAACTCCTGAAAAATATGTTTAGATTATTTATATATATTTTGATTAGCTGCACGTATAAACAGAAAAAACGCCGTTTCTGCAAAATTGGACCAACTGGTATTTATATAGCTTGCAAAGCCTGTTAAATTGCCTCTACATTTTCTTAACTGCCTTGTTTTACTAACTTACCATCAAACCAAATATCACATTTCAGTTCTTTTTAATTCAAAGGGCACATACGTCAAAGTTTTTATTTTGAAATCTCGTTTTATATGTGCAACAGGATATTGCATTTGAATAAAGCGTTGAATTAAAATTTCTTTTCTACAATCCAAGCAAATGAATAATATTTGTTGTATATTTTCGGAGAAAAGCTTTCTCTGCTGACAGATATTAAAGTTTTTGCTACATTCTGTAAAAATAAATTTATAGTTAATTTGAAAAATTTATTTAGCTGCCTGAATAAACTGAAACTATGCTGAGCTTGTAAAATTAA
>BGPR01003753.1:64720-80642 GCA_013235015.1 Araneus ventricosus | reverse complement strand
ATTAATTAAATAAGTAACCAACATAAAATATACAAAATAAATATCCAAGAAATATATTGATTAATGTTTAAGAATCCCATGATTAAAATGATGTAAAATAATATAATAAGTAGTTATTCCATGTTACTTACATAGTTCTCATCTATGTAAGCATGTAAATATTTTTTAGGAAAATCTTATAAAAGTGCAATATCAAATAATTGTTTAATGTTCCTAATTCTATTATCATTATCTGTAACCAAACTTTTATCTCTATTTATATAATTTATTATTAATTTTAAGACATATTTGCTAAGATTAATATCCAAAAGGAAATAGCTTTATTTTAAAATTAAATGTATTTGTTTTATTAAAAATATGAGTATTAATTTTTATATCCATAATTTTTATATTTAAATCGAGAAATTCTGCAAATGATTCATTGCTATTAGTCTTTATTAGTTTCAAATAATCAGGATAGAAGTTAATATAGACTACATCTTTATTAAAGATTATCAAATCATCAATATATCTATACAATAAACAAGAACTATTGAAAACGAAATTTTTCTCGTAAAAATGAAGGTATATATTTGCCAAACTGTTACTAGCTGGTCCTCCTTGAGGCACTCCTTTAATCTGATGGCATAGCTTATTATCTAAAAGAACATAATTTTCTCTTAATATAAGATTAATAAGAGTTTTGTAATTATGAATGCTTCTAACCTTTTTAAATAAAAATCATTATGAATTTTTACTAGAGTATATACCAAATCATCAATATCTAAACCATTAAATAGATCAAAATATACTACAATTAAATCGAATATATACAGAGTGAGCAAGAAATAAGTTTCCCACTTCACAGGGCTCTAGAATGCGTTCTATTGCTCCAAATGAGATACAATTTCAACCATAGATAATTGAAATGATGCGCTTGACATTAATCAAAGAAAAAATATTAGTAACAAAATTCACCAATAGATGCAGCTATAATGCAAATGGTATTTATTTGCATATATGGAAAAGGTGAAATATCATTTGCGTTACAGCGCATGCCTATTAGCATTATTCTTTGGATAAAAAGAAGGCGGATTCTCCACGAGCATGAGTGACTTATCTACACATCATGCCGACGTTGCAAGAAAAAGCGCTACTGGTAAAATTGTTCTGCTTGAACCAGCAGAACTCCGTTGCAGCTGCAAAAGAATTTCCGCCGTACGAAGAGGTCCAATGTCCCCATGTGCCCTACGCAAGATGATACAGGAATTTGAAACAACTGGGCAACTTGGCAGTCTTCCAGGTAGAGGACGAAGGCAAATCCCGTGTTCTAGCGTCGAAGCTGTGGCTTCGCGGACCGTTAACTGTCAACCACCTCAGCCGTGTTCACGTCAGCACTTTTAAACGATGGTTTGTTCCGCGTGCGTTTGCGTCTGTTTCCTTTGTCCCTTCTCTAGTGGACTACTGGGTGAGTTCTGACACTTTTTTCTTCATTCTTGTTTTGCTTTGTTGGTTATGAGGTTGGGTTTCATATGTTTTACTTCAAATGGACCTGATCTTCTCATTATTTTCATTATTTCTATTTTTATTATTTCTATTTCTACTTTTTCAATTGGACTCTTATCTCTTAGTTCTGTTTCCTTATTTCAAATTCTGGTTGTGTTCGGTTTTCCGGGGAGACAAACTCTTTTTAGCATTATTGCTAGAGTTTGTGATTAGAAAACACCGAATTCATTGATACATACGCCCGTTCGGGATTTCGCTCGCTGATGACGCGTTCCGGACGTTGGCGATCTGTTCCTTTTTTTGTTTTGTTTTTCGTTTTTGACATGGTTTTGTTTTCTTTTGTTAATATATATATATATATCCTTGAAAACAGCTGAAAGGAATTTATTAGATACATGTGACATGAAAAAATAAGTTAGAAATCTACATTTTTTTAGGATACACATACACATTATGATTGTTACATACATTTTTTTACAGAGTCGATGTCTTCCATGCAGATCGAAGGATGAAGGTTCGCGATGATGAAAAGAAAAATCTGTGCAGCTATTGTTCTGAATTAAAAATCAAGTTAAAATTTCAAAGCAGGTAATTTGTGAGCGATGCAACACTCAATCACAAATATAATTTTAAAGAAACAAAGGGCAAATGTTTAAAATACGTTCCATCTTTTGATCATCATTTGTTTAAATCTACCACTGTGCTATCCTTCAGCAGCAAGATTCTTTTCAATCAATTTGATTTTGAGACACTTCGCACAAACTCAGTTGCAGAGAGAAACGAAAACGTTTCCATAACACGACAGTATGCAGCTGCGTTTTAAAAATTTATATTAAACAAACTGCTGTAAAATTAAATGATTTTAAAATTAATCTTATCAAACTTATTGTCATCATCAAACAACATTAAAAAATAAAAATTTTAATACTAAATTATTTACAAAATAAAGATTTGTGGCCAAATATGGTATATATATACATTTAAATCTCATATAGATATTAAATATCAAGATATTAAAAAACAAATAAATGAGCTGCAAAAAGATTTTGTAATAATTTATAATGATAGAGTGTCCAGCAATTTTACCATAATTTGTGAATATTATCATAGAATATTATTACTTAATTAGCACATTTATAACAATGATAATTATATAGAATCCAAATTAAGTGAAAGAGAAATTACTAATAGAATAATAGAATTTCATACAAAACTAGAAACTCAATATGTAAAGAAAGATTTTCCACATATCTTAATGACTCACTCTAAAATTTCACTAAAATCCTCTTAAATTTAGAAGTGTTACCAATGGCTGCAATACATACATCACAAAATCAGGAAAAATGTTACAAAAATTCCTACAGGCAATTATTAAGAATTTAAGAAAGCAAAAAGATACGATTATTGTATATAATAGTGTTGAAATTTTGAATGCAATTAAAGATGTTAACATTTATGATGTACAGGCATTTAATTTCCAAGATGGTTTTAATAGTTTAGATATTAATGATCTGGCAGATTCTTTAGTAAAAATACATAAGGATTTTGATTTAAAAGAAGATCTTAGCATTCATAAGTATAAAACTCTTATTAATTATGTATTAAAAGGAAACTATGTTTTTCATATTAAACTTTTCCATCAAATTCCGAGCGAGACGGTCTAAAAATGCCCCCTTAATAGCGACGAAGGCCGGTCTCAGGCGATTGGCTTCTTTCGAGGGGAGAGGAGGTTTTGAGACCGCTTAGGAGATAAGCGCGGTAGGGGTCCAATTATCCTTGACAACCACAGCCCATTTCCGTGCGCCTTACGGGAAGGTTATAGCACGGTTGGGGTTGTGGGGTAAATGAAGTCCAATTCATGTCGCTTTCTCCCGAAAATTCCCGAATTTAAAGGGGTTGAAGAAAAAAGTCGCCTCGGCATTAAAGAGTTAAACAAAAGTTAAATTATGAACCTATAAATAAAAGTGCTAAATACATGCAAAGAGTACATGTTAAACTACGAACATATCTATGAACTATGTTACTCTTACACCTATAACACACACATACATATATATATATATATATATATATATTACAACTATAACTTAGAATCTAATGATTATATTAGATATGAAAATTTTAAAAAACACACAAAAGAGCTGCAATCAGATTTTGTAATAGTCTTTATAGACAAAATGCCCAGCAGCTTCGCTATAATTTGTAAATATTATTACAAGAAACTACTTAATGAGCATATAATTAAAAGTGATCGTTATAATGAGTCAAAATTATGTGATAGAGATATTTCTAATATAATTCAAGCCTTCCATAAATAACTAGGAATTCATTATATTAAAAAAGATTATCCTCATACTTTCCTAATTCTAAAATTTCACAAGAATGCTCTCAAATTTAGAAGTGTTACCAATGTCTGCAATACATAAAAATCTGTATGTATATATGTATAACGATTTAACCTGGCTAATGTGCTCTTCCAAAGCGGAGCAACTAAATTTATTGTTGACAATTCCAAATTTTGGGTTTGACTTTTTCAGTAGTTGTAAGAGTACTATAGTTCATAGATTTGTTTTAATTTTACATGTGCGCTTTACATGTGTTTTGCACTTTTGTATATAGTATCATAATTTAAATTTTGTTTAATTAATAAATTTTTAGTCTTTGAACTGCATTTATAATATATTTTGTTTATTTTGTTCTGAATGTTTTTATATACAACATTAATATATTATTATATTACAAAAAATTAATATATTTTCCAAACTTTAGCTTCCTGTGTAGACAGTAGTGTGCACTTGAAAATAATGTTCGTTACTACAGCAACAGTCTCGTGTTTTTCTTATAAAAGCAGCGAGTCTAAGTGCCTGCATAAAGCAACAGCATGCTGTTTTTGTTAAGGTGTTCTGATTGGCTTTCATCTCAAAGATTTGTTTTTTATCATCTGTTAATCTGCGAGCGGCTGTCTCCAGATCAAAGGCAGCCAACACATCCTTCCTTCCCGCCACATAATAAGCCGGGAAGCAAAATAAAACACGCAATATTTATCTTTAGCACGAAGTGGATTACGGTGCTGCCACACCAGCATCCGCAGATCAAATAATATCGGAGAATTAGTTGGCCTTGGTTCTGTTTTCGTGCCAGTATTGACGAAAGCAGGTTTTGTGTTTCAGCAGTTATGCAGCCAGCTATATTTTCGCGGCATTAAAAGCCCTCTGGCATAAAGAACACAGTGAAATGGATAGGAGTATTTCTAAGGGAATAAATGCAATGCAGTGAATCATGATATTGTGCAAAATAGTAGAAACTTGATAACTGGTGATAAGATAAAAAGCCAGACAAGAATTTTATTACTTTGCTGAAATAAATTATAAAATTTCTTATTCCCTTCTGAGATGAAAGAACGAAGAAACTACTGGTAAATAGCATAAACTATATTCATTAAATTGCATATAAAGAACCCTAAATGCATCTTTTCTAAAATATTTTTCGAACTGAACTTAATTAGCGTAAATAAAAGAAAATATAATATGTTAATGAAATTACGATTCACTCCCTATTTTCAAAAAAAGCACTTATATCACTAAGAAATAAATTAATGCAGCTTATGAAAACAATCGATAAGTTTAGAGATCAATTTAGTGTTTCATTAATAGGAAAAGAAAAACTTGGGTAAGCTTTGTTCCTAAGAAACAGGCCTATTTCATCTCTCTACCAAGCAGTTGACCATGCGTTGATCCGAGAAACAAGAATTAAATTCTTCATAAGAATCCGAAACATATGAAAATCAAACTTCATTTCTTTTCATATGATTCCAATTTTCATCATATGATGCCAATATCATCTCTCATGAACTCTTATATACTTAGTGCAGAAATTTAAATTGAAAATGGCAGTTACTTCTATTTAGAACAAGTGTAAGGGAGACTCTATTGCCACTTCGTCCGTCCTGTATTTAATTAACATAATGACGCTCACTCTGAAATCTGTGATGGACGACAAAAGAAACTTTTTTTCGTTAATTAGTTGATTCTTGGGGTGTTCCATGAAGATTTAGAACTTACAAAATATAATTTTTTTTCTTACTAATTGTTATAAAAATGGCGGATGTCTATAGCCGTCATTTTTTTAATATCTCGATTTCGCTGATACACAAAAGACGGCTATAGACAACTTGGCAGCTGTGCAGACTAAAACGAGAAGTTTTTTGGAATAATTTAGCAGAAAGGAAGAATATATATATATATTTAGAAACCAATATAACTTTATTTTTCACATCAATTCAGTTAACTTGAATTCATTTCGGTTTTTCTGTAATCAAAATTTAAAATTCAAGAATAAATATCTATATTAGCATAAAAAAAATTAGATAATTTATAGACACAAAATTCAATTTTGACAAACATTTGTAAGGGAGCGTAAATGATAGATAATCTTAATGTTAAATATTTCATCATTCATTCTTGCCAGAACAATAAAGATTTTCAAAGTAAATATATTTAACACTGATGTACATCTTAATAATTTATTCTTAATACTAAGAACATTGGACGTCAATAACCGTCATTTGCATCTGCAATCTCAAGCACTCGGCGTCTAGAAACGCCATTTACGTCAACGTGTTAACCCTTCGGGTAAGGAATTAATTTGAACCGATTTTTTATTTTGGAACAGATTTAATTTTCTGATGCTGAGAATAGTATATAAAATCAGTATAATTCATTTATTTGAGCGATATGTTTACAAAGTAATTGGAATTGTAATTACTATATTTTCTTTTATAAATTTATAAAAGGAAAAAAAAAATGAAAATAAATATATTCAAGGAATCACAAAAAGCAAATTACTAATATTTTTGAAAGGTGTGATATATTTCAAAGCAAGTGGGTAAATTCTGTGGCACTGAGCCTTGTTGCACTGCCAGCTAGTCCTAATTTTATGCAAGTAGCAAACGATGCACCCTTCTGTAGGGTGTTGCTCCGACAAAATCGGCGGAATATTCTCGAGAAAGTGTACTCAATTTTTCGCCCGCGAAAAAAGTGGCCTGTCGAACTTATGTCGTGCATCGTATTACGTACATATGTCATGCATCATATTACTTACTAATAT
The DNA here is from genome assembly GCA_013235015.1 of Araneus ventricosus. Lineage (NCBI taxonomy): Eukaryota > Metazoa > Arthropoda > Arachnida > Araneae > Araneidae > Araneus > Araneus ventricosus. Next base: position 74,051 of record BGPR01003753.1, on the reverse strand, counting down.
CGTGTCCTTTTACACAAATCAGCAAATTTCCTTATGTAATCTCTATTTATCAGCTTTATTTCAAACACAAATTATATAAATAAAAATTGCAATTAAATTTATAAAAGGACGATATAAATATGTCCTACATACGCTTGACTGTTGGGAGGTTAAAGTCTGAGAAAAAGAATTAAACTCGTCATCCGTAATTAACCCTTCAGCACACGTAACGTTTTTAGAACATTAGCACACTCGCGGGGTCATTTCGACCCCAAATTGTTAGACACCAACTACGTTTTCATTATCTCTTTGTGCAAAAATAAAATAAGGTTAATGTGTAAGAATATTTTTTCGGACAAATAACTTGTATTTAAGACACAAATGCGATTTTTAACAAGAAAAGGGAAATTGAACTTGTCTTCTTTTTCTATACCTTTTCTGTATTCTTTTCTTTACTCCTGTGCACGTTCGTACGCTGCCTTAAGCATAAAGTTAAATGAATCTGAAACGCCAGCACATACACGGATCAATATGACCACAACCCCTCCGTAAAAAGTGAAGTTACCCCGTTTCACGAGTTTCTGTTGCTCTTATCTTGTTCTTGTAGTTTTCTCATGAAGGTAACAGGAAGTAATAGGTGCAATGTTTTAGAAATTCCTAGAATTTGGTAAAAGGTGGGGGTCAAAAAGACCCCACCGGGTGCAAAACGAACGGGTTAAGGCAAAACGAATGCATGATGAATCTCAGCCGTTCCCAAGGGCCATGAACCAAGTTATTCGTGATAAAATCAAACTGCATCTTCTTCTGCTGGTCAAATCGACTAGAAGCAAATAAAGTGGCATCTTAGGTAGAAAGAGACTTTTTTGAGCGCCGTTATTTTAACACACATCTTACAACAGCGATAAGAAGGACTAATGGTGTATGTAAATAAAAATATCAATCAAATACCATGTAACAAACCAAAATGAAAAATGGAATTAATCAAATCATTACAATCAAAGCAAGGCAAAAAAGATAATGGATTGCATTACTAATATAACTAGGGGGCTTATGCCCCCTGCTCGCTAAAGCTCGCCAACCCCCAGGAGGATTGCAGCGCAATCCTCCGGGGCTTGCTACGCAAACCCTGCTCGCTTCGCTCGCTACATGAAGACACTGGGTGTCCTAGCACAGTTGTTATAAAATCTTTATATATATAACACCCTGCTCGCTCCGCTCACCGACACCAAAGAATCACGTGATTCTTTCTGGATCACTATGTGAAAACAGCCGCTTCACGCTTGCCGTAGTTATCCGCGTTTCTGCAGTATTAGGAATTATAAGTACATTAATTAATAAAAGTAAATTTAAATTATTTGAAATTGCACGAACTCCTAAAATTAATTTTCATCAGTTTATACAATTAAAATCTTCTGGTAGCACAGATATATATGTAAATGTTAGAAAGAAATTTGAAAGGTGATATTTATAATCCAAAGATGATTAAAAATCAAAATTATTTTCAATCAATCAGAAATTTAAAACTTCTTGGCATACACTTTTGAGTATTTATTCAAAAGTTTATTTCAAAATCACTTCATTCCACTAAAAGTTTAAGTTTAAAACTGATAAGATAGTCTTTTCCAAATCTTCAAAATAAATTTTAAAAATTGCTTTTCCACCAAAATTTCATATATGCCTCTATGCAATGGAATGTAATTCAGAAAAGCTTTCCCACATGTATACATGCTTATTCCAACAATTATTTAGTCAAGAAAAATATAGTGTTTTCTCCAGTGCATCATTTGTTTTTAAATCTCAGAAAATTTGATCGTCTCATGTCGTGAAATATGTAAACCATCTCAACCTTTTAGCTAAAAAGGACAGTTTAAAGAAAATAGTCCTGAAACATGTTCATATTAACTATTCAAATTTAAACCCATAATACTTATTTACTTTTAGCCTTTAATAATTGATAAGATAGCTTTTTCCTGAAAATTTCCAAAATCCTTGTTTTTTTAGCAAAATTATAAATATGCACTCTTTTTTATAAAATATTACACAGAAAAGCTTCCCCACTTGTATAGATGCTTATTTCAACAATTATTGCAAGAAAGAAATAGTGTTTTCCTCAATGTATGTCATTTGTGTTTTAAATCTCAGAAAATTTTGATCGTCTCTTGTCGAGAAGATGTAAACCATCTCCAACCTTTTAGCTAAAAGGACAGTTTAATGAATATAGTGGCTTGAAACATGTTCATATTAACTATTCAAATTTAAAACCCATAATAATTACTTACTTTTAGCCTTTATAATAATTGATAAGATGCTTTTTCAAAATTGTTGCTTTTTTTAACCAATATTTTAAATATGCACTTTTTTATGAAATATTACACAGAAAAGCAAAAGTATGAAATTATCATTCACCATAAGCAGCATGTGGTATTCACTTCTCCGCACAAACACGGTGACAAAAAAATCTAATCTTTCTATATATACGTTGCAAACAGAATGCAACTTAATCATTCTCCGAGAGGCAGTGTGCAGAGAACTTTTCTAAGTAAATTAGTTCTCTGGTCTTTATTCTGTAATTTTATTATTTTTACACATAGTAAATAGTACACAATTAGTATCACATAAAGGCTCTGGCTCCTCTAAGCTATCGGCGGCTTTTCATGCATTTTCGCTGAAATCTTTCATCAGGGATTCCCTTGCACGCTGCTTTCTACATAAGTGTATTCAAATTTCTAAAAGTTAATTTTGAATAAATAAATTCAAAAAAGTCGACGATCCGGAAAAAGTCCTGTAATCAATAAGCAAAGCATGGCTTCAGGGTTAACAATGGTAAACAAACGATCGTTGCCAACTGGGAGAAAATGAAATAAGGTCCTTTTTTTGCGCCACGCATAAGCGTTTTATATAATATAGATAATAGAAGATCTCTCGGTAACGCTCTGACGTCATCAACAATAAAACTCGAGCTATAGCACAGCGAGACGTTAAACAACATTATTTCAATGTTAGAAGAACCTAAGTTTCAGTAATTGTAAACTAAGAGTAATTGTCGCTCTCTAATTTCAAATTTAATAGCTCTAAAATAAAATAAAGCTATCCATTATATAAAATTTATCTCAGTAGGATCAATAGTTCCGAGAATTTAAATTATATTAATCATATATTTCAAGTTATTTTTCGTTTTTTAATAGAAAGTATTAAATTACGTCAGTGGTATATCATGCGCGTGATATAGTTTGGACGTCGATACATCTAATTATTTAGTCAATCGTGATGATATACTTCGATAACATTTTTTAGCAACTTTAAAATTTAAGCAAAGACATCTGAAGTGCAAGGAAAATTGTTAAACAACGCAAAATACCACACTGAATGTTGTCACTAAGAGGTTTTTGAATAAAAGAAATATGTAAATAAAAAATATTTCCTGTCTAAAACATATGTTTATTTTATTTGTTTCCAATCAATGTTAAACATTTCTCTGCATATATATCTATTTAAACGTCGATTTGACGTCAAATCTCTTGAATGAAGAGGCAATTTTCATCGTCTTAACATGATGGGTGATTTTCTAGTTATATAATAATTTTATTTTCGAGTTGCACAGAGATATTGAAAAATATACATGATTGCTGGAGTTCTTCCTATTTTCTCACATATAATGACTTTTTTTAAAATATGAAATAGGAGATCAAAATAATTTATAATGTCGATGTGTAAATTCAAACCTTTGCTTTCTTTTCTTTTCACAGAATAACCCTATTTCCTGTAAATAATGTGCTCTATATCAAAGCAACACAACTTTTTTCTGATTTGTTTAGGATAAAATCGACACTTATATACATTCCAAAATGTAATCAATCAGCAGAAAATTCTGATTTTCAGGAGCTTTTTGCTTCTCAACTAGTTATAGAGTATTAATAAGAGCAATCCCTTGAGATCCCAAAAAGACATGAAGTTGTCTAGGCGGAACGGTAATTACAATCAATTCTGACATTCCACTTGTTGATGAACACGAAAACCCAAAGCATTCCCTTTCAGACTTGTCGATATTGTCATGGGATCAAGTGTAATCGAATTCAAGAGTAAGCATCTAGTTATGTTTACCAACTAGAATCTGAGACGAGAAGAATTCTTCAATTCTTGTCTGACATCTCAGACTCCGGCGTAACTGAGAGACGGGCATAAAAGTAGTCCTGTCTCGTACAGACAAGATGTCATAAAGATGATATTGCCGGATGCTCAGAATGTATATTAAAATACATATTTGTCAAGAAACGGCATATGCCACATTTATATCTGTTATTTATCTAGCGGTTAAAAATTTAAAAGATATGGTGTTTATTAAAATATATATTTGTTTAAGAAAACGTCATATACAGTAATATAACGTCATATACGTAATATATATAACTGATAAAAGTTTTAGACAATAAACGCGTAATTTTTTTAATCTACACTAGAGTTTTCAAAATGTTTTTTACTTTAAGATACAGAAAAATTATATGTTCTTTTGGGAAGGTAAATGTATGATTTAACATAAAATACATTTCATGTGTAATACTTTTAGCATTCAGTATTTTTTTTTTAATGTTTAGTTAGTTTTTCAAAATATTTTGATTACTTTAGGACACAAAAATTATATGTATTTGGAAAGGCTAGATATTACACATTTAACATTAAATACATTTCATTGTAACTGTTTAATAGTAATTTTTAAAACTTACGTTAGAGTTTTTCAAAATATTTTGATTACTTTAGGACACAAAAAATTATATGTTATTTTGGAAAGGTAAATGTATGATTTAACATTAAATACATTTCATATGTAACATATAAACAAAATCATATGTTCATATGTAACTAGCTTTGAATATTTAGTAATTTTAAAACTTACGTTAGGTTTTTCAAATATTTTGATTACTTTAAGATAAGAAAAATTACATGATAATTTTGAAAGGTGTCATGATTTAACATGATATATTTCATATGTAACTAGCTTTGAATATTTAGTCATTTTTAATCTTACGTTAGTTTTCAAAATATTTTATTACTAAGATACAAGAAAATTACATGTAATTTTGGAAGGTAAATGACATGATTTAACACTGAAATACATTTCATATAGTAACTTGCTTTGAAATAAATGTACTCTAGTTACTCGATTTCGATTGTTTCATTTCGATTGTTTTCGATTAGATATTTTTCATTTCTGCTTAACGAAACTGAGATGAAAGACTTACCGAGAGAAGAATTAAAAATGTTAAGTTTCAAACAGAAGGTTTGAAATTACGATTCCAGGTAAACCTTATATAATAAATAAAGGTTTTTCATGTGCTCTATGTTGCATAAAATGTGAGAATTTTTAATAGTTTCCTTATTAAAGATTTGTAAATTTTTCGTCCACTATAAATAAAATTTTATGAAGAAAGACTACATCTTTGAATAATCAAATTAGATTTTGATTAATACTGAAATTAATATTTTTATATTTCAATCTTATTATTTGAATTAACCCTTCAAGTGCTCAATTATTTTGATCTTTTAGCTTTCAGGTAAGAAAATGTAGCTTTTAAAGTGAGATCAGGCGATCGTTTTATTAATATTTTACTTGTATCTCGGAAATTTTTAATAATACTTTATGCATGGTTGTTTATGAAAATGAACATATAAATACGGATGGATTATTTGCTTTTGAAGACGATACCTAAAAAATGGTAGAAGACGTCTCCACCACTAGGAGGTTAAAACATAAATTGTTTTTTAAAGTTAAACTTTTCTTTAGAATGATATATCTAACAACATGGAATGTTTAAGCTTATTCTTTTTACAATGGATTTTACAGATAAAATAGAGAGTTGAATATAACTATATGAAGAATGAAGATTTTCTACACGTAGTTATAGTTTTCAGAAAAACAAAACGTATTTATGCATTTCGAGCAAAGTATGATATCATCTTCACCTCCTGCTATCGTATACTCCTGTCCAGGGTATGAGCTGAAATATAAGTCTACTGACATAAACATAGTAGAGAAGTCAAATGTAATCGAAATTCTTTTTTTTAGATAAAATTTCTTCTTTGTCTTTCAGAAAATATAAGCGTGCAGATTCTTTGAACTAAGAAAGACAGAATTGGATATTTTTTTAAATTAAATTTTTTCCTTATGAATGATACATTGAACTAGACTGAATTTTATATCATTAGCACACAACATTTGGAATTACAGATAAAATATCTTTACAGAAGTTTGAATAAAACTTATATAAATAAATGTAAATGTTTTCTACGCATTTTACAGTTTTTTCGAAAAAAAACTTTGATAAGAATTCCATAGATACGCATTATGATCTTTCTTCTTCTCTTGTTATTGTATTCTCCTGTCCAGTGCATGATTTCAAATCTAGAGTCTACTGACATAAACATAGTAAGAGAAGAGTCAAATTTAACCGCAATTCTTTTTCAGTTTAAACTTCTCTGTCTTTTAAAAATATAGTGTGCATGTTCTTTGAATTAAAAAATGACAGAAATTGGAATAGGATATTTTTTAAAGTAAAACTTTCTTCCTTATGAATAATATATTGAACTATGTCTTGAATTTTTAAATTATACTTGTTGCGATGTTGAGGCGCGTTGAGATCACAATTTTTTTTAAACCATCCTAGAAGTTAGTGCTGAAATGCGGCGTGTTCTGAAGACAATATAGTCTTTGTTGTTGTTTTACTAAATAATGAGATAAAAGCGTTTAACTATTAGAAGTTCTATGTGACAGCAATCATGATTCATTATATGTAAAATTGAAGTAAACTGCTTAAAACTAGGTAAGAAACAAAAGGGTGCAATGGTTAATCGCAGACAGCTAAAACAAACGCGTTCCATCCGAGCAGGAATTGCTGTTTTAGAATACCAATACATTGAAAACTGCAGCGCCGCTGCAGGAGGCCAAACTAAACATATATAGAGATAGCTTACACAATGTGAACTGATGCCAAATCAAAATAAAGTAAAATTAACAACATGGAAATATTAGAGTAAAAGAATACATTAAAATACAATTACCATTGAGGAGAAATAAAATAAAGTAATAAGATGGAAGAATACTCTTTTAAATTGAGTACAAATAAAAAATCTTTATAGAAGTTAGATATAACTGATATAAAAGAATGAAAATATTTCTATACGCAATTATAGCTTTTATAAAGCAATAAAATTTGGAAGCATTTAAAAGCTTGGATTATAATCTTATCCTCCTCTTGTTATTGTAATCTCTGTCCAGTGCTGAACTGAATATAGAGAGTCTGACATAAACATAGTAAGAAGAAGGCGAATTCAATCGGAAATCTTTTTCAGTTTTAACCTCTTCTCTGTCTTTAGAAAGTATAGCTTGACAGATTCTTTGAATTAAAAAAGACAGAAATTGGTATAAAATAGTTATTTTTAAATTAAACTTTCTTCCTTATGAATGATATATTGAACTAAGTCTTTAATTTTTAATTCATACTCTTTTACCGTATTGAAATTATAAATAAAAATTTTTCATAGATGCTGATTATAATTTATATAAATAATGAAAATCTTCTCCACACGCAGTTACAGCTTTTTATAAAGAAATAATACTTTTGCAAGTATTTTAGAGCTTGGATGTATGATCTCATCTTCTCCTCCTGTGATTGTAATCTCCTGTCCAGTGCCTGAGCTGAAATATAGAGTCTACTGACATAAACATAGTAAGAAGAAGGCAGATATAATCAAATCTTTTCAGTTTTACCTCTTCTCTGTCTTTCGAAAGTATCATGCGTGACAGATTCCCATTTCGTGAAGTAATGTATGTATGACCCTAAGACGCATTGTTCTAAGAAATTATACCTTGTTGAAAATTTACATTTTTTTCGACTCGCAAAAGAAATGTTTTGAGCCATTCCCTCTTTCCATAATACTTCTTTATTCTTGCTTCATTTTCTACCATTAGGATCTGGTTTATTCGATAGTATTTCCATCGCATACTTTGAAGAAAGAGAAAAGAATAAAGAAATCTGCTAGAGAGCTTTTTCTATGCTTCATTTTAGAATGGAAATCGTTTTCAGAGACGATTTTTCCTCAATATTCTGAAGTGGTTACTACTTTTATCGGGTGCACACACATTCTTTCGAGAATATTCTGTTCTGTTTCATGCTACTGTTGCAAGCGAATTTGAAATGAGTGCGAGTGCATTTTGGGTAGACACTGCAGAAAATATAAAATTTGGAGGGAAAATGGAAGAACAGTGATGAGATCCGTCTTTCTCCGCTCGTCGCATTTAGGATAGAACTCAGCATGCAAATATGCAATATTTAAACTATATGCTAGATTGAAGTAATACATCGTATAAAGCGTATCTTACATGCACGTTTAGTCACTTAATAGTTTAAGGAAATACGTACTTACTTATTTATAGCAATTGAAATAATAGTGAAAATATACTTTTAATATACGCAAAATAACTTTGACATACTATAAATCAAATAATTATTTATTAAGTTGTAAAAAAAATTAGAAAAGAATTCAGTGTGACAGGAATCGAAAGTTTATAAAAATAACAAAACCAGAAGAAGACGGAATAATTTTGCTGCCAAAAGAACACAGCCTAAGATTATGCCAATACTGAAATAGTTTCTTAAAATCAATGATATAATTATTTCTTCATGCTGTACTGTAGATTAATACAAAAGCTTAAATCATAACAATTATTGATTGTACTGAAAACAAATGCTGAATACCTACAGCGTGATTAGTATATTCATAAAATGTCATTAGAATTAGAAAAAGCAAGATTCAGTGCTGGAGAGTCGAGCAGTCCATTTAGAGCCCTCATGGAGAAAAAAGTCAACAAGCTAGAAGAAGCAGATAATTTTTGTCACCAAAACTAGCTTTTACAGAATATGCCACTTAAAATTGTTTGCTTTTAAACTCAATAGAGAAGCAGGAAAATACGTGCACGAAACCCTCCAGAGGATTCAACTTAAATAGTGCCGATAAATCAAAATATATATAAATATTTATTCTTTATACAATGCCTGTAATTACATACAGAAACTTAAATCCATGACAAGTAGAGTTTCCAAACAATAATGTGAATACCTACAAATTGATTTATTATTCACTAAAATGTTAATGAATTGAAGAAGCGGAGATTCATTAGTACCAGAGTCAAAAGTTCATATTAGATTCTTTTGCCCTCACTGGTAAAAAAAAATGAACAACTAGAAGAAGCGAATATTTCTGCTGCAAAACATAAACTTCCCTAGATTATGCACTTAGAAATAGTATCCATGTAAAATCGCTGTATAAGAGTATTTACTCTTCATACAATGTCTGCAAT
>BGPR01003753.1:37975-52871 GCA_013235015.1 Araneus ventricosus | reverse complement strand
CTTCCAATTGTAAATATAAAAATTTGTGGTATTCAGTTAAAATGTCTTATTGATTCAGGCGCTAATGTAAGTTTAATTCAACCACACATTGTTGATCAAATCAAAACAAAAACTAAGGTTGAGTATATTTCAAGAATGGTCAGAATTAAAACAATAGATAACACAGTTGTTCCATACATGTCAGCAATCAATTTAAAATTCAAAATTGAAAAAAAATGGTTCTCGAATCAATTTTTTGTCACGTTAAACTCTTGGAATGCTCAGTATCATGCTATTCTTGGTTATGATTTCTTACAAAGAAATAAAGTTGTCATAGACACTGTAAACAAACAACTTCTAGTTGGTAATCAAAATTTTGATTTTGAGGAAAATTCTCCTACCAATGTTTGTAGTGAAACTACTGATTATGACATATCTGAAAGTGACAAAAACAAAAAAGAAAGTTTTGAGCAAGTTAACAACAATTTTGGTGAAAAAGTTAATGTCAGCGAGGAAACTTTTCATGCGCTTAATGTCAAAATAGCCAATAATATTACAGTTCAGCCTTTTTCAACAGAAATTATAAATTTAAAAGTTCCTAAAAATATTGCAAAAAACAAAGATCTAATTTTTATTCCAAAGAAAAATAAACTAGGTTACTTAATCAATGAATCTCTAAATGTTCCCACTAATGCTAATCTTTTTCACACCATAATTGAAAATAACACAAATAAAGTCATTCATGTTAGAAAGAATACAATTATGGGCAAATTGTCAACATTTGATGTTAATGACATCATGTCTCCTTCTGAATCTGAAATTTATCAAATTAACAACTTAAACTTAAATGAAATTCATAAAATGCGCAGAGATGAGTTACTCAAATCTGATTTTAAACTTGATCATCTTAATGATAAAGACAAAAAAGACATGCAAGATTTACTTCTCAAAAATTATAAGGTATTTTCAAAATCATACAAAACTCTTGGTGAAACTTCAGCAGTAATCCCAGAATTTTCTCTCCTGCATAATTTTCCTCTTCAAACAAAACCTTATTCTATTCCTCTCATGGCTAAAAAATATGCTCAGCAGGAAATTAATAATCTTTTAGAGGCAGGTATCATTGAACAATCTTCTTCGAGTTATTGTTTTCCTGTAATTTTCATTAAGAAAAAACAAAATCCTAATGACAGTAATTCTGAACCTAAATTCAGAATGGTTGTAGATTATAGACTTCTTAATAGCATAACTGAAACATTCAAAATTTGTCTTCCAAAAATTTCTGAAATCATTAAAAACATTGCAGGTAGGAAAATTTATTGTGTTTTGGATTTGAAGTCAGCTTTCTTCCAAATAAAATTGAGGGATGAGGATAAGCGAAAACTTGCATTTTGTACAGAAATGGGTAATTTTCAACCGACCAGACTTCCTTTTGGCTCAAAAAACAGTACATCTTATTTTCACACACTAATTTCAAAATGTTTAAATGGTATCACAGGTAAAAATGTGCAATTTTTTCTTGATGACATTATTATTGCAGCAGATTCCCTATGTGAACTTAAAGTAACTTTGCAAGCAGTATTTGATAGACTCACAAAATTTAATCTTACTTTGGATCCAGCCAAATTGCAATTGTGCAAACCAGAAATTACTTATCTTGGTTTTGATTTAAATGCTAATGGTTTTTCTCCATCAGAACAGAATGTAAACAAAGTTACAAATTTTCCTAGGCCAAAAAATTTAAAGCAGGTACAAATGTTTTTGGGTATGCTAAATTATTTTAGAGGTTTGATTTATGATTATGCAGGTATTGTTGAACCGTTGGTAAAGTTAACAAAGAAAAATACTCCATTTGTTTGGTCAGTTGAATGTGAAAATGCTTTTAACACTGTGCAGGAAATCATTCTCAAAAAACCTACGTTAAAAAACTTTGATCCAAATTTGCCTATTTCATTAATTACTGATGCTAGTAAAATTGCTATTTGTGGTATATTATTGCAAAAGAAGGACAATGTTTTCTATCCTTTAGAATTTTTTTCTAGAAAATTAACACCAGCAGAATGTAAATATCCTTCGATACGAAGAGAATTGCTTGCTATTTATGCTTCGGTCAGACATTTTCATGATCAATTATTGGGAGAAAAATTTGAACTCTTAACTGATGCTAAACCATTAACTGAATATCAAAGTCTTGACAAAAAGCCAGAAATAGTTGCTAGGTGGTTATTGTATTTAGGTACTTTCTCATTCACTCCCACTCATATACCTGGTAGTTTAAATCCCGCTGATTTTCTATCCAGAGTTGTGGAAGAAAATTCTTTAAATGTAAACAACATCACTCTTTTTCAACCTAATGATAAACTTTCCATGCAAAACATTTCAATTGAACAAAAGCAAGATGCAATTTTAAGCAAAATTATGAATGATTTATCTGTAAACAAACAATGTAAACAATATTTTCTTGATGTTAATTCAGGTTTGTTAATGATAAAAAATGCACATAAAAATAAAAAGAAAATTGTAAATAGAATTGTAATTCCTAAATCTCTAATTAAAGTTTGTATTGAAACTGCCCATGCTCCACATTTTGGTGTTAGGAAAACTTTTGAATTCATTAGACATAAGTATCAATGGAAAGGTATGTACTTAGATACAAAAAATTTTTGTGAGCATTGTGAAAAATGTCTAGAAAACAAACCAAAAGCCAAATTAACTCAAACACAAATGATTCCCAAAAGAAATCTTGCACCAGGTCAGTGTATTGCTATTGATGTCGTTGGTAAACTTCCTAGGTCCACCGACAACAAAAATTTTATATTAACTATAATTGATCACTATAGTAGATATTTAGAAGCCTATCCTTTACAAAATATCACTTCCAGAACTATCATTAATTGTTTAAACAAATATTTTGCCAATTTTGGTCTTCCAAAATTTTTAATCACTGACAATGCCACTAATTTTATCTCGAATGAGATGGTGGAATTTTTAGACAGGTTAAATATTCAGCACAGAAAATCTTCAATATACTATCCAATGGCAAATGGTTTACTTGAGAGAGCTCACAGAACAATGAAAGAAAGTTTGGCATCAATGTGTGAGAGTACTTTTCAATGGTCAGAGAAACTTTTATTTTTCAAATTGTATTATAACAATTCAATTCATTCTGTAACAAAATTTGCTCCAGCAGAAATATTTTTTGGCAGAAAGCAAAATCTACCTTTAGATAGCTTTTTTGAACCTATTACTGTTGAAAATGAATCAAAATATCTGAAAAATATCAGAAATAATATGTGTTCCATAAGAAATGAGTTTGCAAAAAATGAGGAACAATACTTTAAAAACAATGCTCCGCACATCAAGGGTCGTAAAGTGCCAAATTTTAATTTGGGCGACAAGGTATTTGTTAAGAATTTTTCTCATCCACATGTGTTCCAGGAGAAATATAAAGGACCTTTTGAGATTATAAAGATTTTAAGAAATAATAATTATGTCATTAAGAGTCTTAAGGACAACAAAACAATGAAACTTAATGTAAGCAAAATTTTTAAACAAGAGCAGCCTAGGCCAAACCTTAGGAATTAAAGAATTGTTGTGAAAAAGAGAAAAAATTCTTTAAAAATAACATTTATGTCTATAATTGTTTTACAATTTAAATGTGATATAGAATTTATTTACTTCTTTTTGTATTGATAAATGCCAATCATAAAAGTGTCGACACATAAAACAGATGTATTATATAGCTTTACAGAGATTACTTACAATTTTTAATTCTGTGTCAAGATTGTTATTCTGTATATGATGGTGATGTCTTCCATTTTATATCATTTTACTCATTTTGTCAGGCTGGTCCGAAAATGTAGTGAATAGGATATAGGTCTTGATAGGAGTGAAGGTGTAAGAAGTTTTATGTATAAAAAAATTATACTGCATGAATTTGCACCCTTTTGAAGCTATATACATCACAACTGATTGACTTTTATTTCAGGGAGTTTCAATTCTGTATCAAGACATATTTATTTTCCTATTGTTTTGAATGCTCGAAATATTTTTAAGAAATGAAGAAATAAATGAATAAATTTGAAAAAATATTTAGTATTGTGGATAAAATTGTATGGCATAATTTTTACATGGTATTATGATGTGTTTTGAAATTTTTGTTGTGGTTTCTTGGAGGAGAGTGGAGACAATAAAAGCAAGAATGTAAATATGTATATAATTATGCAATATTTTTTAAAATTTTATGTGTATAATGCTCTATGTGTTAATAGAGTAAATTTTTGAATATGTTTTCAGGAAAATGATTCCAGTCAAATTGCAGCAAAATTTTTTTCCCGTTGGGGGGGGGAGATGTTAGATTGCAAATATTGCATTAACATCTTTTTTTTCGGCTTTGTCAGTATTTTTAATTAATTTAATTCTTCGCCACTAAAGTTTCTTTATTTTCTTGTGGCAACTTTGGCTAATTTTGAAATTCAAACGTAGATTTTAGCAGTTTCATTTAATTTCTAAATTTTACTTAATTATTTACTTTGTTTTCGATTTAATTATTATTTGTCTTAACTTTTGTTGTTGTTTCCATTAAGGTTTCAACTTTATTAATCTTTAAATTCAAATTTTGCAACGGGATTATTTCTTCGCCATCTTGGCTCGCGTAAGTTTTTGGCGTCATCAGGTCTTTGGCGTCTGTATCTGGAATCGTTTTCCGTTACTTTTTGAATTCCTTTGTGAGGGGCTAAGCGAGTGGTTGGTGTTGTTCCAGCTGCGGGCCCCCAGGGCCGGGGGGGCCTGGGGTCTTGTCTTGTCTTGCCTCTGATTAAAATTTTCCGTTAATGTTTTTTATTTATTCCTGAGTCTGAAGCTGAAGATTCTTATTATTCTTCATTGGTATTACTAAAAGAGGATGCATTATGAAAAGACTCGGTGATGAATGCTTTGAAAGACGTGATGGAAAATTCTCTACAACACTATTCCGGAACAATCTATTGTATTAAGGTGCTGTTGTGAAGAAAGCATTTCTTTCTTTATGCCGGAACAATCCATGAACGCTGATTTTCAATGATCATCACTTTTTGCGGGATCTGCAGTGTGGGTAATGCCTACAGCATTTTTATTTTTCATCGTGGTGGTGTGTACTCTTAATCACAGAGATCGTGATCATCTTTTTAACGTTTATTCCTGCTCAACATTTTTGTTCTCATCTTCAGCTTTTTTCCGATTTTGATTTTTTGAATGAGTGATGCAGGCCTAGAGGTATGGCCGAGGAAGGTGCGAAAATGTGCAAGTTGAATACCTCAAAATATTATTAAGTGAATATAAAAAAAAAATTCACTTTTTCTTAAGTAATATTCATCAATTCAGAAAGTGTTTGTGATGTTGCAGTGAAAAATGTTCATCATTACATCTCTATCAAATTTAGGTTGTCTTTTTTTACTTTGTGTTCTGAAATATAATTCTTAGGCCTGCAGTGCTAATGTGTAGCTACAATTTTTATTTTTGTTTTGTCTGATAAATGTTCATTTCTGTGCATCAAATATTATGCATATATCTAAATTTTTATGGCAGTAATTAATTTCAATATCAATAATTGTTAAATAAAAAATATTTAAATTTTAATAAAATTGTTTTTGTTTAATTATTTTTAGCATTGTACTACCACTATATGAAAATGAACTTTTAATTATGTAGCTAGGGTTTTCAGGTCAGCAAAGGTAGGTGAATTATTTCAATATTGCAAGAATGGCTTATTATTGTGTAACTTGATTTTGTACCCAGAATTAATTAATTGTTCAATATATATTATAATTTAAATTTTATTTCTGGGCTTCTACCTTGCATCAATATTGTTATAAATATCCTAGCTACCTCTTCCCAACATATTTAATATTTGGGTCTCCCCAATTTATAATTTCAACAAATTAACATTATCCAAAGCCATATCTAAAATCCATGATTTGTTAATAAATTTCGTAACAAAAATATCAATTATGTTTCATATGATGCTCTAAAGGAATTGATTTTCATGAAACATTCCCTAGAAAATTTTAATTAACCATAAAAAATTGACCCTTTAACTGGTTAATTTATCTAAGAAGTTAATTACTGTGTTTTGCATATTCATTTCATAATTAAAAAAATAAGCATACTATGCAACCATTCATGGGTAAGTAGTTACAATCGATTTGAAACTTTTCTCTGCAAGTTATCTTCAATCAATCAGCTTCAAAAATTGCCTTTTATTAGAATTTGTATTTTTTATTTGAGGATGAGTTTAAAAAATCATGTTCAAGTTTTCTTGTAAATTATCAAATTTCATATTTCCTTATTTCCTTAAATATTTCTACTAACTCTAATGCTCTTCCAATTACTGTGTTTTATAATATTCTGCATGTTAGAATGCTGAATTAACAAATTATACTCTGATATTGAAAAATATCAGTTTTGTTCAAGAATCCTCATTATTTAGCTTCTCTCGGAGTGTACCGAAATTCACCAAGTGGCAATGTACCGATATCTTTCTGAGTACTAATGGTGTTGAAACTTAAATTTTTATATAAGTTGCCTTATATGTCTGGCTTTGAAGTTATGGAATAAAATTTTGCTACGTTTCGCGTATGCGCAGTGAAAAATCATTTACTACACATGCTCATATTTCCTGTATTATTAAAATTCTTTAATTCAAATTTTAATGAAATAGTTCTTTAACATATTGTCAAGTATTCTGAAAGTTTCGTACGATTTTGTTGGAAACTGTGCATGTTATAAGCAAAACACATGTAGAAAAATTAGGGATTTTTTAAGAAAATCTATATATCTTCCCGAATATTTGTGCTGCGTTTACAAAAATGCATGTAAGTTCATCAAACAAAACCATTGATGAAATCTACATCTCGTTACCAGCTTGAACAGAATTGGTCAAACTCCATTTTCACCTTCATTCCTTTCTGAAGACTCCCCAATTGCCTCGTGACCGAATCTTCACTTCAAAATGTGAGTTCCGATGATAGTATGTGCCAATAGTCTCAGCAACTTATTGACAACCATTGTATTCCTATTCAGTCCAAATTTTTCGAAATCTTAAAAATGGTCCTTAACATTTTGTCATCCAGTGTACTAACCTTAGTTTTCTCCTAACTTCCTAAATGTTGCCACTCATATACGTCACTAGTTTGAAAGTGCTATATTTTTTTAATTGTAACCCACGCATTTTTTTGTTAACACCCCAGACCTCCATGCAGGCCCATGATATTATTTTATCTAAGTGTTCAAAATTATAATCCCTTATTTCGATAATTATCAACCGAATTAATGATTAATAATTAATTAATAAGCGACGAGATAAGTTATAACTTATCTCGTCGCTTAACAAGAAACACCACTATCTCAATTTTTTGAAATTTCAAAGAGGAAGAAAAACTGAATTTTTCGCAAACAATAACGAATATTTCTGGATTTTTTTAACATCTCATCTGAACATAGACCGAATATTACTGTTACACGTGGAAAAAATTCAGAAATATTCGTAATTGTTTAAGAAAAATTCAGTTTTTTTTTTCCTCTTTGACAATTCAAAATATTGAGATAAGTGGTGTTGTTTGTTAAGCGACGAGATAAGTTATAATTTATCTCGTCGCTTAACAAGAAATACCAATTATCGCAATTTTTTGAAATTTCAAAGAGGAAGAAAAACTGAAATTTTTTCAAACAATAACGAATATTTCTAGATTTTTTTAACATCTCATATGAAGATAGATCGCATATTCCTATTGCAAGTGGAAAAAATTCAGAAATATCCGTTATTAGTTGCGAAAAATTCAGTTTTTTTCCTCTTTGACAGTTCAAAAAATTCAGATAAGTAGTGTTGTTTGTTGAGCTATTATCTACTGCTTTACAATAAAAATTGCATTGGAAAATGAAAATCTACCACCTTAGAGTTTGTCAAATTTTATACACGCAGTTTATGTAATCACTAACTGAAAGATGATTCAATAGAGAAAACTGCGATCCAATCATGTGTTTCTGTTACAAATCGATTAAAATTACCTTGTTACCAGTACTATTATTTGTCCAATTTAAACTTATACTTTCATGTTCATAAAAATAAATGTAAATGATACATTTTCATTAGCCACTACTGTATTGACGAGTTTTCTGGTTCGTTATTTTAGATTCACAAGACGTATTCCGGTAACCCTCTTATTTAGGCAATCGCCAATTGTATGCTGTATCAAGCGCCAAGCTCGAATCAGTTCTTTCTTTAGTTCACAGAGCGTTGAATTATACGTTCTTTGAGTCGTGTTATACTTTTTATTAAGTCGCTTTTTTGAAAAAAAACTCTTAAAACTTCTCCAAACGGAAGAATTGCAATGAGCTACATTATTTGGTTAAAAATTTAACCGCCAGTTTGTCTAAATCGTATGGTAAAAAATTTAACCGCCGAACGAGCCTTAGAAGTCGCCAGAAAGAGCGATAACGGACAACTGTGGTGGCATTTTCACAAAATTAGATTCTTATTTTAAGTAAACATTGAGAACTACATCAAAAGAACATGAAATTTAATATTTTCAAAGTATCCTTAACTAATCCTTATCTATTTTAAACATTAGTTAACATCTTTAAATAGAGTGTTGAAATTTTGAAGATTTCCACTGACATAGCATTAACACCAGAAGTCGGTGGGTATAGCGGAAATTCTACTTAACCTAAAATAAACAAATCAGAAAACTCGTCAATATTCTCAAAAACATTCTTAGAAAATATTGAACTAGTCAACTATCTTTCTATAAAATTGTGGAGATATAAATATGCATCACAGACACATGCAAAAGTTTCTACTAACTTTTCAAGCAGATTTTCCCTCAGGTTCATGTTAGTAATTTAAATATATGCTTTCCAGATAGTTATACTCAAAAGCTGTGTTTCGAGAAACGACAAACTATTTTGTTAAAGTAATGAATACCTTTAACTAACAGAATATTCAGAACACAAGACTTACTCGAAAGATTTGCGACTGTTTTGAATTTCAAACAAGAATCTCATTTTGAATGCAAGAATATTTTCTATGGAATATTGATTACGGAAACATTTAATTAAATACAATAAGATCATAGGCATTATTCTAAGATTCTCTTTGTAATATCAAGTGTGATTAGAATGTTCACAATAACATATTAATGTAATATTGAGATAGTTTATTCTTTCATAAACAGCGTGTTCGTAACTGATTTTAGTCACATTCTTAATATGTTCCTATTGATTGAATAATGGCAGTATATATCTCTAACCCTTGCTAATGTTACCAGAACGCATAATTTTTCATGTATTAAATGATTTGCCAAATAGTAATAATATCATTTCTATGAATTACAGTTTGTAACTGATGTGATATCTTATATAATAATCAATTTTTCATCGAAAATATTTATCGCAGATTTATTTGGTGAAGTGAAGAAAACATATGGGATACGTCAATATAGATATATGTTTAATAAAATTATATTTCCAAACATTTAGATGAATACGAACTGCAAAAATATCAACAAAAACCCTTAGAAATAGCATATATCAAACAAACAAACAAAAAATCATGGTATTATACGTATTTTGGTTCTTCAAAGAATTGCAACATTTAGATAACATTGCATTCAGATGTTTAAGGTATCCGCATACGTTCGAAAACCCATTTTTGACCGAAAATCAAAATTTTTTTAATGTCTTATCTGAAAGCCTATTGTTTTCAGTTTTCAAAATAGTTTTTATTTTACATCTATGATGATGAACGTTTGAATGATGAGAAGTGAAATTAGAGACATTTTAGTAGAACTTGACAGTTGAAAATGGAGTGGTAAATAATACGATAAAGAAGCATTTTTCATTGTTTTTACTTAAGATATTTAAATTATATTGTTTATTTTTGTTTTATACTATTTTACATATACCAGGTATTATTTTGAAAGATTTTCAGTGTAAATTTCTTTGTTTTCTATGACATTGTTGCAAATTTAGGTAATTTTGAATCATTGCAGTATCTTGATTCTCCGTTAATGATGTAATTTTTGATAATAAACGTAGGAAAAGTACATAAATTGTACTTATGATCAATATCAATCACTAAAAGTATCTGTAGATCAACTAATAAGCATTATAAAGTTATATGACTGGAAAACAATATTCAAATCTATCGATGGCGGCTGAATGATAGAAAACCATAATGGCACATAAGGCTCAAGAAAACGACTAAAAAAAATTCCAATCAGAAAATTTTTAAAAATGTGCTAAGCTGGCAAAAACTAAGGACTAGCCTACAAAACTGGGGAGTATTGAAGAAAAATTCTCTTTTCTTCTCATTGTAAATTAAAAACATAAACATTAAACTCATTTTTCTCGAAATGTGATTTTTTGCAAAATTTTCTTTTTTCAAACACGATAACTAAAATTCAACTTAAATATCCGTCTCAAATTGGGCATACATATTATTTATTATATTGTCTAGGTAATGAACCAAAATATAAGTGAAATAATACTCCATTAAAAAGTTATGTATCTTTTAAGGTTTGAAAAAAGGCCAAAATTCTTTAAAAATTCATGATTTCACACTAAAACTCTTATAATTTACATGTTTTTAGATACATTGCAAAACTTTTGCTTCAGGACCTATCCAATAGTTGAAGGATTATATATGCTAAAGGATTTATCATTTTGATCATTTCTTTTTGAACGAGGGTGTTTGAAAAAAGGTCAAATTTAGTGCAAAAAAATCTAAGTTTTTCAAATTTTTAAAAATATATTTAATTCATTTAACTTTTTTCTATGATTTATTAAGTTTTAACATAAATGTCATATAAAAATACAAAAATATTGCTTCAAATATCATTATTTAAAAAAAGGCCTCCGAACGTAGTCGGATACCTTAAAATATATTGCTAATTTATGAAGAATTTCTTTAAAAGTTCAAATATTAAATACCTAAATAAATTTATTATTTGTTTATATGCCTTTAAATTTAAAGGGAAAGATTTTTTATTTGTAACTATCATGAATGCCGTTTTTCCGGTGTGTTTGGTTGATACAAATTATAATATGTTATATTCGGGTTTCAATTACCCAGATAGCACGTAAGTTTGCAGCAAGTTTGATTTTGACTTGTCATGGCAAAATTTGACGCGTCAGGCTTGAATCGAACTTGTAGCAAGTTCGATGTGACAAATAGCACCACCTCCTTTGCAAATCAAACTTGCTGCAATTTTGCAAAACAAGCAAAGATAGCACAATAAAGAGATAATTATCTTTGTCTCTGTTTTAAAAAAACATCCGATTTTTAATAGTATCTCCTAGACCGCCCTTCTTTTTATTAATTCAATAAATCAATGATAATTTGTGAAAAAAATAACTTTTTTATCAAAAAATTTTTTGAAACATTTTCCATCTTTTTACTAAATATATCGCTCGCACTTTAAAGAAAACTATATCGCCTTTTTCTTAATGTTGAAATTCTAACGTTTATAGGTAAAACTAAATCTAAAAAACAGTCAGTGTTTGTTGAAAAATAATAGCTAGACATTTTGTCCTATTTTAAAGTAATTACTTTTGAACTCTAATTTCATAATTTATTCTACTAGCAAAACGTAGTTATTAGCGAAAATCGCTCTCTCTTTGACTTCAAATCATATTCTCAACTCAAAAAATTAATGAAATCCAGAAAATAGTTTAAAATAAATCGTATATGAATCTAATCGAACGATGTATTAGCGAAATCGATCTTCTCCTCTCGTAGTCAAGCTGGCGAAGTGGTATAAACGCCTGGCTGCTAAGCAGTAGGTCGTGAGTTCTATCCCGGGTTGTGTTTCGTACTCTGTTTTTGCTATAATTTGCAATAAGTTTGCACGGCAAGCTTGCTGCAAGTTCGTTTCATGGTGACTTCGAAGCTTTCGTTAACTTGCTGCAAGCTTGCACTCTTGTCATGACAAATTTGTGGCAATCTTGCTGCAAACTAAAATTGCTATCTGGGTAACAGTTTTATGGACTTTTTTTGTTTATTTGTCTTAAAATGTCCTGACTTTTAGTCCGCAGCTTGGTTTATCTCTAAGGAAGCTCATCAAATAAGTTAAAAAATCACTTATGTATTGATAAAATTACTGAATACAAGTCCTGTCTGATCGCAGCAAAATAATAAATTATAACAAATTAATGATAAAACGCATTGTTACGATGTTAAAACGCATTCCTGGCTGAATACTTTCTCGCTAACGAAATCATATTCGATCTTTGTTTTCATTATATTTTTCTCGAATTTATATTTTCAAATTACTTGGTATATTCAACCCAAATGCCATAAATTAAATTTCTAGTACATTACATACAACTATAGTACGGCGCTTTCTTTAGCTACACTACCTGGAGAAATTCCTCACGCTCATACTTTCTCATTTTTGAAGTCCACAGGATTTTGTTTCATTTCAAGACTTGGTCAGATTTTAATGATTCATGAAATTTCAGACTTCTGTGATATTTATCGCTTACTTTGGAAAAATTTCCCATTTAGTATGGCTTATTATAGTCATAACATTGGCTCCTGCGCCAGAAAAAAATGAGAAAGAAACTAAACCAATTTAATTTATATTAGATGCTGAAAATATATATTTTGTCTAAATTAAAGATATATCCTTTTGTATGCTGTAAAAGAATTTGATCCTTTCAACAAATATGCTTGATACCACATCGTATCGTAAAGGAACATAATGAGAGAAAATATATGAATCGACATAATTAAAAATTGCATTGTTTACCCAAATATATAGAGGAATTTAGTTCAAGATGGCGATGTTAACATTTAACCATTTTTAATAAATTTAGCTTTTGAGGTAATTTTTTTTATTTGCGTATATTATTAGATTGCCCTTTTGCTGTGTTGAAATTAAATTGAGAAATTTTATTTTAATATTATCAAAGTTATATTGCCATTTAAAATAACCAAAGCAAACGTAGCAGCCTGCCATTGTACCAGATCCCCCGACTAGGCACCGCGAGTACACGGATGAACGGCCGCAGGATAAGCAAGCGGGCACTTTCTTCCTTGGGGGGGGGGTAAAATAATGAGGGGGCTGTGGGTCTTTCCGCCAGTGATGGTACGTACCTCCTACGGGAAGGGTGGGCCATGGCCGGTGATAGTCATTAGGACTCTGGCTTCAGTACTCGATCTATTGCAGAGAGTGTCATTCAGATTACCCGTATGCTACGGCAGGGCGGGGGTAGGTCCAGTTTTTCTGGTTGCCCCAATAGCAGGGCAAGATGAAAATTGTGATAAAAGTTCAATACATTTTTATTTTTAGAAATTGTAGGGCAGAGCAGCAATTAATTATTCGTTTTTAAGTAGTCTTAGTTGATTAGTACGTAATGAAACTGTTATTTTAGTTAAAATTTGATCTCACAGAAAATTAATATAACTCAAAACAAAAATAATCGTCATAAATTTAACTCATACGCCTATAACTTAACTTCAAGAAATCACCAGTTAGCTTATTTAAAAACCAGTATAATAATTAATTAAATTTACAGACGCTTACAGAAAAATGTTCGATTTTTCTACCGAGAAGCAAATTTTTAGTGGTTATCATTTTAAACAGTGACATATCAAGGCTGCGAATATTATTAAAACCCCTTAATTATTATTATCAAAATAGCTCTAAATATGAATCTATTATATTTAAAGTTAATTGAAATGAACTGAAATCAGTTTGTAATAAATATCAATAAGTGAGAAAAGAAAAAAAAATATTTATTTTCAATTTCACATATCTATTTCAAATGCCCTAAGGCGCATAGAAATAAATCTTTAACTAGTCGCCACTGATGGGGGTACACTCATATCTATCTACTCTCTATAATTTTGACTACTATCTACGAACAATCAATTATTGATTATAAAGAATTTGAGCCCATGAAGCTTGATCACTCGATACCATATAATAACTAACGAAACAGACATGAAATGATCATAAGATGAGACTTGTAAATATTGTAGAAGACAATTAGTTTTGACTGAAGAATTCGAAAACAGTATTCGTTTCAACCCTTTAATCCCGATGCGACTTTTTTTTCTAGCTCCTCTAAAACCGGAGCCTTTTGGGAGGAAGCGACATGAATTGAACTTTATGAACCTGGGTGGTCACTTATCCCACCGCCCCACCCCTGCTATAACCTTCCCTTAAGGCGCACGGAAATGGTCTGCGGTTTGCAAGGATAATTGGACTCCACCTACCGCGCTTATCTCCCAAGCGATCTCAAAACCTCATCTTCCCTCAAAAGAAGCCAACCGCCTCAGACCGGCCTTCTTCGCTGTTAAAGGGAAATCTTTACACCTCCTGGGACCGCCTCGCTCGGTGTCAGAGGGTTAAAACACTTATATTTTATTTTTACCACTCTGAAACAAATTCTTATTGATTAAACCAGAACGACGCTTGAGAGACATTTCGATACATAAGAATAAACTCAATTTTTACCATTAACTAATATTATAGTCAATGGGATTTCAAGTTGACGGTTGGAAATCGTTTCAATTGGCACACAGAAAATTACCAATATTATATGGGGATATTGTGGATTTTGTATGTATGCATATCTTTATACATTCAAAATTTGATGCGAATTATATCGTGTTGGGTGCAAAACATTTGTTAATTAAGTAGGACAGATCGATTTCCATGAAAGTTAGTAATCTTAAAAGTATCGAACTTGTAGACTTCTGAAAAAATAATGACGTCAGATTTACCTCTCTAAGAGTTTGAGCCGTAATTTCCGTTTTTCATGTTCAGAAGTAGATAATTCATGTTCAGAAGTACATAATTCATGTTCAGAAGTAGATAATTCATGTTCAGAATTAGATAATTCATGTTCAGAAGTAGATAATTCATGTTCAGAA
>BGPR01003753.1:25820-37965 GCA_013235015.1 Araneus ventricosus | reverse complement strand
ATAATTCATGTTCAGAAGTAGATAATTCATGTTCAGAATTAGATAATTCATGTTCAGAAGTAGATAATTCATGTTCAGAAATAGATAATTCATGTTCAGAAGTAGATAATTCATGTTCATGTCTATAATTTCTTGAACTACATTTGAACAAAATGTTCTTACGATTTAAGTGATATGATTAAATGCAATAAAGATCCCATTAGTAGCTTTAAATTTATTTTTTAAAGATTTTAAAGCTATTATAACAAAAAAAACTGTCGGTTAAAGAGTTAATTTCATATTATTTCTAATAATGTCAATTTATGTTACTTGAAATAACTGGTTATAAATTGACTAAATTTTAATGAAAATATTATTTAAAGTTGATTAAATTAATTAATCAAACGTTAATGAAAATTCTTATTATTATATATAAAGGCGCATATGCAGCTTTTCTAATATAATACAGATACAAATAATAGATATACTAAACAAAAATTAAAATTAAAAAAGAAAGAAAAGTATAGATAAGAAACAGCAGATTTAAACATAAACGATGACAATACATCTTTTAGCGTACTAACGCAGTAGCCTCAAGTGCATCAACAGAAGTTGAAAACGATTAATATTTAAAACACATAAAAATTAATTTACAAAGTAAGCAATGCTCAAAAAGGAAGAAATGAATGAGAAATCGAATGGCGAACTTTATCAAAGCACGCTAAAAGATGTATTGTCATCGTTTATGTTTAAATCTGCTGTTTCTTATCTATACTTTTCTTACTTTTTTAATTTTAATTTTTGTTTAGTATATCTATTATTTGAAATAACTGGAATGCTTTCGTAACTCGAGGTATATGAATAAAATCGTAATTCTAACTTCTTTTGAAGCAGAATCGCGTTAACTGATAAATGTCTATCGAAACGACACAGGGAACCCAGTCTGAATCATTCAAATATTCCTGGGCATATTACGGATGTTTGTCGATCATTTCTGTGCCGATAGGTATAGAAGGAACGCCTCACCAATAGATGACATCATATGTGTTTCTACGCTTCTTGGAGCTGTAGAAAGACTTGCATGAAATGAAAAGATTTCCATTTAAAATATAAATCGCCATTATTTATAGTTACACTATTAGAAGATTAAAGATTCTTGCTTAGAAAAAAATATTAATTGCCGTTGAAAATACAAATTTTATTTAAATATCTTATTTGCATATTAATAGATTAGCATTATATTCAAGGCTATCTAACTGGCTAATTCATAGAGAGAACTACTTGCCCTATACTATAATTTAGAGTCAGCGCTGACTATGCATAATAATATTTTATCAGAGGCATAAATTTTCATTTAAAATAGCTTTGAAACAATTTTAAATAATACTTCAATTGTCTTGAAGAATTTATTTTCACAAGACATTATTTTTCATCGAAATTAATATTGTTATCATTTTAACAAATTCAGAAAAGGAAATCGAGATGTTCTCGATTAATATATATATATAGTATAAATTGTAAAATGAAAAACGCAATTAAAGTACAATAACGTTTCTTTAGTGGATTAAGTTATTGTGAATTGCTAAAATATCAAGAGTTTGACATTTCCTTGCAATCAGTTACGCCGTAAGGACTAAAACACAAATTTTCATCTCAAAATGTCAAACTTTTATATTTAGAACTTCACAATAACTTCATCCCCTGAAGAAATGTTATTGTGCTTTTATTGCATTTTTCATTTCACATTTTATACTCTTTCTTTTTACGATTTATACTCTATCTACCACAGCGCTTTTGGAATTGCAGTTTTTAGCGCATTCATTGTGTATGTGATATATTTATATATATTTTTCCATCTGTTACTATTCGTATTTTAGGTCTTTACTCGGATATACTTTCAATTCGTCTTTTTCATGACCTTTCGAATTTTATATGAATGTTTGTAATTTATTTTATTGTTTTTCTATTATGTTTTGCCTCTTTTATATATATATATATAAGAAAAACAATATAATGAAAGTTCTCATTATACCCGTCAACATATATATATATGTATATATGTTGACGGGTATAATGAGAACTTTCATTCCTTCTATGACTCTGCTAATGGAAAAATTAACACGTAGAGCTATTTAATTAAATAACATTACACAAATATATAAGTTGAATAATAAACGTATTGCATCAGAAATTTATTATTCTACTACATTCGTTTTATTACGAATATCCAACACAATATCCTACAATATCCACTTCCCAGTAATATGTTAAGTATTTTGATGTGGTAATTTTAGATTCTTAGAATTCTGTGTTATTTTAGCAGCAACCGCGAATCATTTGATTGTTTTCTGAAACAACACAAGAAAGCACTCGACAGAAAAAAAAGAAATAACAATCACTTCAGGGGAGAACTCAAAGTAAATGAAACAATTTTCCATCTTTATTCTCGCTTCCAGAGTGAATGATAAATGATATTTTTGTAAGCTCGGGATTCGAAACAATGTAATAAACTCGAATCCCTCGAGATGGGAGCAGGTGTAAGACACATAAGAGAACTTCGGTCGAAGCGCTAACAAATTAACATTATTTTAAGTCCAATTCGGGGAGAATATGTTCGGAGAAAGCTGGAAGCGGGAAAATTGGATGCTAATTCGTGACCAGAATGTATCGAAGCGTAGTAAGTTTCGTTTCATCGTTTCAAAGTTGTCGAGATTTGCTTTATTTACTTTCATAATCCATTTTCTCCTATACTGATGCAGAGATTTCAAAATTCGCATATTTTTCAATGTTTCAAAGCTTTGTTCAACTTGCTTAACAAATTCAAGGAAATAATTTTTCGATATTTGCTACTAGTGTTTCAAGATTTGTTTTTTAAACAAATTTCGGCATGGCTTGTACAATAAACACAATATTGAATATCGAATTAAATAACACGCTGCGAAATTTGTTAGATTTTAAAATTTTCCTAAGAAACATTGTGGTTTTTGCAGATTTAACAATACAGAGAAGCAAAATCAAGGACAAATAATTTGTTTTTCGAACATCATAGATTTGGAAGTGAAAAACAATTTAAATTACTTATATATATCCACTTCTTGTGTTTTCTCAATTTATATAGAACTTTCGTAGTAATTTGTACACATAATGAATACTTTGCAGAATTTTTGCAGTTGATTGCAATCTTTTACCACAACTTTGCATTTCTTGTTTGAAATGAATATCTGGATATAACTGAAAATATTTGTTTAGCAAATTCGCGTACAGTAAATATTTTCATGGCCTGGAAAATAGATAAGCGAATTATTAAGTCTACTAGATACAGATGCCATGAAAGTGTTAAAGTTCTAATTTACGCATGCGCCATCAAACTAAAATTTTTAAATACATAAAGAAAAGACAAAAGATTAAAATACTCAAAAGACGATTAAGCTACTAGCTTAAAATACAGAATAATTTTTGAAAAATAGAGATTTATAAAATCGGCTGTATAAAAATGTTGCTTCTAAATTTTTTCTATAACCTTCATATTATCAGACATCTCGATGAAAATTAATTTTATGGCATTCACATCTGCGAGTTTGTTAAGGGAGACTTTCAAGATCGGTAATTTTTACTTAGCGTCTTCTTATATGCTATTTCCCACTGATTCTAAAACTCTTGCGATTTCTTCTCTTTCTTAGCATACCATACAAGAAAAATCAATATAATCTAATCATAAATAAAAGCTGCTCTCCACTTTGTCCCAAGCAGCAGCTAATAAAAAAGGCGTTATTGGTTTGTTTCTTAAGCAATTTTTGTTGACACCACTGACCATCTAAGTTTATTCAAATGAAATGACCCCACTTAGAGCGAGGCCTTGTAGTGCTTCTGAGTGACGGCAGTGGCAATAGCTCGACTGCTGAGGCCGGAGTCCTAATGGCCATTACGGCAGGAGGCAAGCACTATCACGACAGAGGGCAAGCCCCAGCTATTATTGTACTCATCGGAGAAGGGAGACCACCCCTCTCACTTATCCGGCGGCTACTCATCCACGTTCTCGTGGTGCCTCCTAGGGGGACAACCATCTAAATAAAACAATATTATAACACCACATGACAGAAAGCATTATAATAAATACTGTTGATGTAGCGTATTCCTTTAAAGCGCAGGATAACAACATAGATGTGCTTAGTTATATAGTTCAGTAAAAAATAAAAATGCTTGTTGAATTTTTCAGCCCCATAATATGTTTAATATACCATAACAAATTACGATTTCTTTTCTCACCAGTGGTGTCGGCATTAAAGCCAATCCATGGCTGTGGAACATGAACGAATTGGTCGCAGCGATTTCGACTGGATGCTGAAATTTCGTAATTTTACTCCAAACGAAACACAGCTGTGTGCCAATTCCCTCTGAATGTCCTTATTGAAGGCAGTATGCACCCGTATATTGGAGTTAAGTCAGACTTCTACTGCAACTGATACCTAGGTGTTCTTCCTCCTGATACCTAGGTTCCTTTTATCATGGAGCCCTTGCCACATGGAGTAGCTTAGTTTAGTTTATTAACGTCCCGTTTTGGAGCAACACGAGGACTATTTTTGGACGGGCCTCGTAATTTTGAACCTTGACTCATGGACTTGGATGTATAAGCAATAGCAAAAGGAATCAGAACCATCCTCATATGTATATTTTGTAAATATGATTGTAAATATTTAAAGAAGATCGGGTATACTTAAAAACTCCTGGGTGAAACTTTTTGTCATTTTGTTTCCCCCTTTCATTCATTTGAAGACTTATGAAATAAAAAATAAAATTAGAAATATATTTTCAGGTCACTCTGAAAATCCAGTTAAGCCTACAAAAACTCCAGCAACCATTGTATCCGCTTTTCGAAATATGACCGCAATTTAAACAGAGAAAAATACATAGACACTTACGCCAATTTTCTCCCATCGCAAATAATTTCCTTCTCTATAGCATTTATATGTGATTATTCGAATAATTTAAATAAACACAAAGCAAGAACAGATATCACGAATCTTTACGCTTTGGTCATCGTCGAGATGCAAATTTCTGTAAACAAATTGCGTTACTTTCATCGCATTAAAAATAATTACCTCTCTCTTCTAAAGTTAAATTACGTTCTTTAAAAGTTCTATAAAAACTCCCCATATGCTTTAAAAAGATCTCCTTTTAATCCCAGGAAAAATTTTTTCCAACCTTCTTTATTGCCCCCTTTGGCTTTCTGTGAACATCAAAAACAGCATACATAGCTTTTCCATTACTTAATTTGCAGCAAAAGTTACGCTTTTGTTTTCAGGATTAATCAGCGCTCAGGGCGTGCTTAGTGACAAACAAAATTAAGCATTAGTGAATGAAAACAACCAGCTTATACTGCCATAAAAAGTTTTGCCTCCGATGATTCTTTGATGATAGTCGGTCTTTATATTTTTTGTGGCTCCCAGCAGACCTTTAAGCCGACTGTATGTAATTGTTTGAGAACTAGCATGGTGCCAAGCTTCTTTGAAGTTTCGATGATAACATAAAGATGTATTAAGTGCCGGGTATAACAGAAAATAACCGACTTTTCGGCACTTACTTTTTATCGCTTGAAGTAACGCATGTGCTGTGTATAAAATAAACTTAAGAAGTCATATTCATTCTTTTAGGTATTTTACCAAGAATAATATATCTACTTAGTAAGGACTAATTAAAATTCGTGAACTAAGAAAGAAATTTCAGTTCAAACATCTTCTGAATATTTAATTAATGTAAAAAATTAACAACAACAAGTGATTTTTATAAAAATATGCATGAAGAATTAATTAGGTCTAATATAAATTAGAATTAAATAAAATTTCTTTGAAATAAAAAGCAAAACATCGTGAAATAAAAAGCACAGTGTTTTTAAAGAAAACCTTTTGTTGTGGAGAAAGAAATGTTATGAAGTTTTAAGATGAATTAGTTAAAATGAAAAAAAAGAAAACGAAAATTTATACAATTGTATATTAGAAAACAAGGGAGTAAAAGGAAATCTCCAGAAGAATAAAGAAGTCACAAAGACGAAAATACTGGAAGCTGAAGAAATTAAATGAATATTTTAGTAATCGTTATAAGTTATGAAGTTTTAAGATGAATTATTTAAAATGTCAAATAACAAAACGGAAATTTATGCAATTGTATATTAGAAAACAAAGGAATAAAAGGCAATCCCAGAAGAATAAAGAAGTCACATAGACGAAAATATTGCAAACTGAAGAAATTAAATGAATATTTTAGTAATCGTTCAAAAGTTATGAAGTTTTAAGATGAATTAGTTAAAATGCCAAAAAGAGAACGAAAATTTATGCAATTGTATATTAGAAATCAAAGGAATAAAAGGTAATCCCTAGAAGAATAAAGAAGTCATAAAGACGAAATGCTGCTTGCTGAAGAAATTAAATGAATATTTTAGTAATCGTTCAAAAGTTATGAAGTTTTAAGATGAATGATTTAAAAAGCCAATTAGCAAAACGGAAATTTATGCAATTGTATAGTAGAAAATAAAGGAATAAAAGGCAATCTCTAGAAGAATAAAGAAGTCACATAGACGAAAATACTGCAAGCTGAAGAAATTAATTGAATATATTAATAATCGTTCATAAGTGCATTATTTTAATTGGTATTCAAAAAGTTTTAAGATGCAAAACTGTTCGAAAAATATTTTTATAAAGCATTAAACAAAATTAAATGAATATAGGACGTTCTAAAATGGGCATGTAAATTCTGAGTTAAACATTTAACAACCTATAAATCAAAATTTCTTAAGATGAATCTCTGAGTGCAAATGTAGTTTGGATTTTCAACTATCTGAATCAATATTTCTTTTGTGTTTTACAATTGAAGTTTTAAATTAAAACGTTACATTTTCTTAATCACTTCTCAATTAATGGGCATAATTAGACATACTAGACAACACATAATATTCTTTCAACAGTCCGAACATCAGGTGAACTTATAAGGTGTTAACTCTCCGCATTTATTCCTCAACGTGTGAATTAATTGGATCTTCTATCGTATTACTGCTAGAATCCAATTACTTCTGATTACATCCTAAACTGATATCTGCCCTGGAATTACTATGCATTCAAGAAAATGTTGATAATGAAGCTTGGTACTTCCAAAATGATAAACATTCGCATAACTATCATAGAATAAGTGCGTGTTTCGCTAAATGTCTGGTGAACAAACATTTAACGAAACACACGATTAGAGCAAAGAGCATTCACACTTACTGGATCCCACGCCGACGGATTTCCATTCGTGGGGATACATGAAACGTAAATTTTATAGACATTAAAAAAATCACACAGGCGTGGATTGGCATTCGTGTTATCTGAATGACAGTCGCTGCAGTAGCTCGAGAACTGCGACGGGGCCTTGCGCAAAAGACTTGCGCAGTAGTCTCTCCCGAGAGAGCTCTTTGTATACTTTTTGCGCACGTCCTCGACTGAAGCCGGAGTCCTAGTATCCATCACCTGCAACGGTCTCCGGCTCAAGTCCCGTTCCCTTTAATAGACATGGTTCAACATTTTCAGCTCTGCGACAATGTAATTCTCGGTTTATTCAAAAGGAGATGCTGGAATCGAACTAAATTGGAAGTTTAGTTTATGTATTAACGTCCGGGTTGGAACAACACGAGGCTTACTTTGGACGTAATTTTGAATCGCTGTCAAATAACGAGGACGCCACCTGGACTAGTACCCAACTCTTCAAGCGTCCGAGCCAAACCAACAGTATAACGTTTGCCCCTTCGTATGATTTAACTTGCAACAGGTCCACATACACGGCGGTTCTTCACTGGAATCGGGTTTCGAGCTCGGAACTCTCCGGACTCGAAGCCGACACCTTACTACTAGGTCACCGCTGCCCTAACTAAAGTAGATGAAATGTATGGATGAATCAATGAAGTTTTTATTCGGAAACCAATTTGATGCATTCAGAAAATATCAAGAACGGCATTAAATTTCCATTAAACTTAATTAGTTATTAAATATTCAATTTATAAAAGTGGCAGACTATGTTTACCCTGACAGTGTCACACTAAAGGGATTTGAGGCTTCTTTTTTTAGCTCAGAAATCTGCAAAATTCCATCAAAAACCATTAAAATTCTTCCAATCTCAAAACTCCCCGCATATATTATACTATATCTTTTTAAAGAGCTGATATTTTCTCTAGCAAACCTCTGTCGCTAAAAAAAAAATCCTGAACTTTAAAGTAGTCCGATCCTTTTAATAAGATTTCGGGAATTCCAAAGAACGCTGACTAAAATCTTTTCGAAATCCTGCGAGACGTGTCACGTTTTATCAATAGACCCCGTCGCAGAACTCGAAGTTTGTGTTTCTGATTAAAACATCCGTAATTCAAATTGAAAGACAATTAAGGTGAGACGTTTTTTTCGGTCCGGTTTAAAACATCTGCTCCACCATTTTGTAAGGATTCTCCTGACTTAAAAATTAACTGGATATAAAGAAACTATTTGTCCAAGTGCGTCTTACGTGTCACTTTTTTTACTCGATTTCTTTGTCCAGTTTGTCACAAATGTCAGTCGTGTCTTGTGTTGTGTTATTATTTTTTCCCACTCTCCTTCTTCTAAAATAAAAACCATTTACGAAGTTACTTTTTGGATTTCTTTTCTTCCCTGACGTCATTCTGTTTGGTAACATTTTTCTTAAAGTCCTGCTTCTTCCAATTCCTCCGGCACTTAGTTATTGTTGCAGGCGATTTATTGCCCGTGTAATTACCCGACGTTCTGAGCGTAGAGATTTTACAGCAGTTTCTGTTGTTGAAAACAAGTGTCACGTTCATGGAACTGTCCATTGTTCAATTTATTTGGAATTACTACGTGTCGTTTGGAGAGATGCTAGAAATATATTTCTATCGGTACAATGAAGAAGAGACTTGATATTTATTTTGTATAAAAAGGTTTTTATTGTCCTCGAATAAACTGGTGTCCCCTTCATGTAAGCGTGCAATACTTGAGTATCCAATTTAGTAGTGGCAGGTTTTTTAAATGAATTTGTATTTATTACCGCTGTGAATTTTTATTATATGGGAGAGAACCTTTAGATTTATCGTTTTCTTCTTAAATTTGCCATTAGTTTATGAAAGGGTTCATAAATAATTTTTTAATTTGTTTTCTTCGAGAAATGAGTATTTTTATACAGCAATGAAAATTAAAAATTAACTTAACTCTACACCATGTAGTGAAGCATAAATGAATAATTTACATTTTGGGCTTTTTTTAACAGCTAATTAATGAAATAATTTAAGTATTATAAATTTGGCATTAAGTAGAAAAGGCATTATTAAAATAATTTTTATTTAGAATTGTATATTTGAAATATTATTCATAAATGTTAATTCAAAATCTAAATTGAAGTTTAGTAGTCATAATAACTTTTCTGATATACCTTGCTTTTATTTACACACTTTCACATAATTCAAGTTAAAAGGTAAATAAAAAATCGTGCAGTGTAGGATAATAACACGTTGAGGGTCTTATAAAATCTTCTCTTTAAGATTTTTTATCTTATTGAAGCTGACGTCTTATGGTGGTCTATTAGTAAAAGTGCATTTCGTAATATATAATACAGAAATAGATGACAATACTAACTTTAACTTTTCTTTCTTCCCCTCATGGATTCATATACGAATTAACTTCATTCTCGCGAAGAAAAATAAATCGAATGGCGCCGGAAAGTGTTGAAATGTTTACTTATTATAACAAAATAAAACCATGCTTGTGAAATCATACTTACTGAAAGGTCTATTGTTTGGTTTATTATGTTTCCCATTTAAGTTTCACATCAGCTTAGAAGTGATTATGGAATTTTACCTTTATTTTGTTCTTTCTACGAACTGAATCTGTACAGCAGAATAATTAAATTTTTTGAATTTCGTTGTTCTTAAGACCTTGTCGTAAATTCTCTTTTCAAACTTCAATCTAATAAAATAAATGAATTAATGATTCCTTTAGTGTATATTAAATGAGTAATATACAATGAAACCCTGCAGAACACGTTTGATATGTTCCTAGAAATACTGTACTATATGAAGTAGAGTACAAAAAGTGTTATGCGCCAAGAAACATACTCTTACATTTTTTTTTAAATTAAAACAAATATCTCTATCAAAGCATTTTTTCAAACATTACTCCTTAACATACTCTAAATAATATTTTCTTCTCAAATACTCCTGGCGCCGTTAACCAAGGATGTCTTTTTTGTAATTTCAGTAGTAATTTTCTTTTTTCAGTATGTAATTTTACATCGCTTGCTTTATAAACTTTATTTGATGGTGCGTAACACTATGGAATATTGTGAAATTCCATCTGCACTTCTTTTAGGGGGAGGCTCTTAATTCAAAAAATGTAACTGCAGCTATTTAACTGAATCCTGTGAATTCCGTTTTAAGTGTTGTTTCTTATTATTCTCAATATGGCACGAGTTCTCTAATTTTAAAAGAGATATAATTTGCTTTTAAGCGACTTTATTAATTTGGGAGTTATATGAGGCTTTTCCTGATTCTTGAACAAAATAAGCGCGAAATGCTGTTCCGGAATACCATGTTCTTTGAACGATTTCCACACTTCTCTAACCTAAGTGCAACCGAATCGTATTTTAGGATAACATCTTTTACAAAAGTTTACCAAAATTCTCCAGACGTGTTATAGATAGACTGTGCTATATAAATGCCGTGTTATAGATAGACTGTGCTATATAAATGCCGTGTTGTAGATAGACTGTGCTATATAAATGCCGTATTGTAGATAGACTGTGCTATATAAATGCCGTGTTATAGATAGACTCTGCTATATAAATGCCGTGTTCCACCGGCATTACCTCCAATCTCATTTTATTTCCAACTTTAAAGCATACTTTTGTCCATTTATTCAATAAATAGTTACGCTCGACTTACAGTTATTTTTAAGGTTGCCTTATGAATAATGGAGACCACATTTGGCAAATCGAGCTATTAATTCTACTTCGCTGTCACAGAATACATTAATTAAAAGTGAAGCTCCTGAAACATAATAGTGCAAAAACATTTGCCAAATAAGAAATGGTGAATTTCTTTTTTCTCTAATCTTCCAAACAGGAAAGGGAAAGCATATTTTCCTAAGCCCAACTTTAGAAAATAACACATGCTCCTCACGTCGTTTTCGTATGGAAGCATACTGTTGCTTCGACTTGCAAATAAGCCGTTGAGACTCCGGAGATTCTTTATTTTGCTTTAATATTTTCTTTTATTTCCTTTGTCACTTCAGTGAAAAGAAAACTAAAACGGCTTGACAAACAATCCTATTGAGAAAATGTCGCTATGAATGCCAAATACGCCATTCCGTATTCAGGTCCCGTTGCAAGTCCAAAATATATTTTCCATCTTCCGGGGCCTGAGACTTTAGGGGCGAAATAGTGAGGAATATCCATTTTGAAAAGGTTCCACCGACATAAGTATCACGTATGAGTCGTGAATACAAGACGAGTGTTGTCTCCAATTGAAAGTCGATAGGACCGTTGCCATTCTTTGGAAACTATTGTTCCGCCGACCGAATTCATAAAGTTTGTTATTTACTTCTGGCTGAATCTCGAAGTTAGAATCCGGATTGCGACTGCTTGCAGTATAAATGATAAATACGCTGAAAAGCTCGAGTCTTCCCAGCTGTAACGAACACGGTTTGGAAGGCGGTGGCAGCGTAACAGGATATCAAATGAAGGCTGCTCGCTTTTTATCAGTGTTTCGTAAGGTTAAATTCGGAGAGGAATTGTCTGTTATTTTCAGTTCGTCTTATGACCCAGAGGGTGATTTCTGAAATGACATTTTTATAAACATAGAACTTCCATTTTGTAAGTCGTAACGTGCGGGGAATTTTAAATTACCGTCTCCAGAACAAAAAACAAACCGATGATGTTATCTAAGGATACTTATGACAGTTGAATGTTTATGCTGAGTTAAAAAATGTTTTTCAGCAGTTTTGTTTTTACAGGTTTTATTTCACATTTGAGGAAATTATAAAAGTGAGTATTTACCCTCCATACAATTTATAATTTGCAATTGGAAGTATCCCCTGCTTTTCATGAAATTAAGGATTTGTAATATTTGAATGAATTATATTCAATAACTGAGTGATTATTAATGTTT